>JANBXA010000398.1:56455000-56660000 GCA_030556225.1 Cricetiscus sungorus | reverse complement strand
TCGGAGCTTCTGGGAGTTAAAAAGCAGAAAGGGCTCATGTTCTACATAGGATGTCTTGTTACCTCAAGCAAAAGCATAATGTTGAATTCCACAGTTGGAGCCTAAACATAATCTGAGTTCTTAATCCAGTGTCACGCTTCCTGTGGGGGCTTAGTAAATCCTTGTTGCTCCCTAAGGTAAAGGACATCCAATCTTGATCTGCAGCCTGGAGGAGCTGTCCTCTGCATACTCCCACGTTCTCAGCTGTGCCAAAATCTTACCTCCCTCTCCTCTGAGTCAAGATGGACACAGTCTTGACTAGAACACTGAGTTCACCTCCTTCAGTAACACCCCCACTGTCACAGGGGCTATTTGACAATAAACACATCGTCTTTGAAGTCAGATGGCACAGGTCCTATCAAATTGTATATGGTAATTTAATTGTAAGTGGAACTTTGTCTCCAGTAACTACCTGCCCACCAGCAATGTCTGAAGTCCTCTGAGCTTTCACTTAACTCTGCCCCAGACTGCCTACTGTGTCCTGCACCTTAAGCCACCACCCTGCAAGACACAGAGCTCTGGGTGACCTCACACCCTGGTGTGAAGCCTACAAACCACAGAATGGCAAATGTGTTTCTCCTGATACTCATGAGAATTAACTCCTTGCTGGTTGATCACCTTACTTACAAAGATGGAGGTGAGAAAAGAGGCAGAAATGTAAATTCCATCAGTTAAAAACTTTTTTTGGTGGGGGTGGAGTGGGAGGATTTGTTAGTTTCTTGTCTTTTTGCTGCAACTAAATATCAGATCAAAGCGACTTAAGGAGGGAGAATCTATAGAAGTTTGGGCTGGAAAAGCCTTTGAATGGTTGGAGCAGAGCATAATGGGCCATTCTGTTTGGAGATGGAAAGATGAAAATGCCAAGAGAAATAGGAACAAGAGGAGAAAGAACACAGCTTAGGAAGGCATGACACGCTGAAAGAAAAAATGGTCACGTAAAGAAATGCAAACTTGCTCAAAGCATTAACTATGAAGCAGGGATTTCTGTTCCTTGGAGCCGAGCAAACCCACAGGACGACTGGAGTCTATTCTTTTATGTACTTCATGTGAGTGGAAAATTAAGGACATTTATCTAGGCTATCTTGGATACTAACAATTTTACATTTGGCCATAATGTGAGAAAGGCTAGAAAACATCTTAAAACAATTTTCAATCAAAATTGACTCAAATATTTGCAGACTGTTCAGATTTGCTTAGTAAGAATTAGCTAGGGCTGAAGAGAGGAGCAGTTAAGATCACTAACTGCTCTTCCAGAGGATCCAAGTTCAATTCTCAGCACCCACGTGGCAGCTAACTATCTGTAACTCCAAGATCTGACACCTTCACACAGACACACATTCAGGCAAAACACGAATGCATATAAAATAAAAATAAATTTTAAAAAAGAATTATCTAGGCACAACTTCCAAGTTTGCCCATTTGTACATCGACCCTGCAGGGAAACTGTGATGCCACTTTGAGAAAACCAGGAAGTAGAATCTACTTCTGCTTCCATTTCACAGATAGAGAAAACAGAGGCGCAAGAAGCTAACTACACCTGTTACAAAAATAGTGAACAGAAAAGCCAGATTTAAGCACAGACAGACTCCCTCTGGGAATTTTTACCCTGAAAGCTCATGTTTTCCTTGCTTTATCACATAGGCATGCTTTTGGCTAGAAGTAACAGAAACAAACAAAAACAAAACACTGAGTGTGGCTCTAAAAAAAAAAAATTCTTCCTTTTCTTTTTCATTTAGCAGTAATTATGGAGACAAGCATTGACATTTTCCCCAATGCCCTCAGATTCAGGCTTGCCTTGCTTTTCTAGATGGTCATTTTAGCATCCCTGCACAATTCCTGTCTTTTCAGATCTCTCCTCGCCACTTCAGGGTGGAAGAAAGGCAGAAGAGAAGTGGCTTCTCAGAGGAAGTGGTCATTTCTACTTGAAAATCTCGTAGACTGCCCCACTAGACAGAACAGAGCCTCACTCCACCCCAGCCTCCAACCAACTGCATATAAGCTTACAAAATTCTCATGGCTGGTTCTACTACCTAAGCACAGACTGTATTCTCAATCTAGGCAGAGAGATGGAAACAATGAGCAGAACAGAAGGAATGGGGAAGAGGTGGGTACAGCACCCATCCCACTCCTGAATTTTAGGGGTTTGCCTTTCTTCTTGTTTACTTCCTGGTTTATTTTGAAAGACCTCCGAAGAGGACTTCCCTCCAGGAAGAGACCCCTGAACCCAAAGACCAAGTCGATACCACGGATGCGGATGCAAACTGGAAGAGGTTTATTTGAGATACACAGGTACCTGTGGGCGACAAAGTCTCTCGGAGGACTTGCACCCCCACAGGCTGGGGAGAGGGACTTTTATAGGGCTCGGTAGCAAATGCGCCGGTACAGAAGCGAGATGCAAAGTTACAGGGGTCCCATTGGTCAGCTCAAATAAGACATTGAGTCATCCCAGGACAAGTCTCTTACGTGTTTGGGGATCCGATAATAGCTGACTTAGCTCATGTTTGGGTTTTTCTCCGAACTCTCTGCTCCCCTCCCAAGGCCAGATGTGGCAGCCTGTGAGTACTGACTTTGTCCTGTACTTTTACTTGTTTATGTGGAAGCCTTGCAAAATGATGTTACCATTGCTAAGCTAGGCCTTAAGCTATTAGCCTTGAGTGGGGGTCTTTCAATTTTAACTATGTAAGAAGTGGGAATATGGGTGTTAGCACACACCTTTAATCCCAGAACTTAGGAGGCAGAGGCAGCAGGATCTCTGTGAGTTTGAGGCCAGTCTGGTCTACAAAAGCTCTTTCCAGGACAGGTTCCAACACCACAGAGAAACCCTGTCTCAAAAAAAGCAAACAAACAAACAAAAACAAAACAAAAAAAAGTAACTACACACTAAAAAAAAAAAAAGTGGGGATAAAGGTAACAGAGCTATACACTATATAGCCATCAATCACTTCAAGGCAACATTTGAGAAAACTAGGTAGCCAAATAAATAAATAAACAAATGGGTGAAACTTTTAAATAAAGAAGTTTCAGTCTAAATCGTATATGGATGAGAGAATTTAAGAGCAGCACCTTGCTTGTGTATACAGCAGGTAAGAATGAAGGTGTTATCCCTAGACTATAAAACATCTCCAGATGCTGTCCTCTGAGTACAAAGCCATAGGAGGGCAAGGCTGCTGTGTGTGCGTAAAAGCATAGTGTACAGTTAGGATTTTTTTCAGGCATTAGGCATACAGATTTTGTCTATCCCCATATGCAAATATCACCTGAATTTCTCCAGGCCTCGCCTGACACTGGCTATAGATAGAGTCACACAAGAGCAATGACTCAAGTGTTTCTGACATGTCTCTGCAGTCAACTGAAAATCCCCCTGCTCCCTGCTTCTGGGTCTCCCTAATGAATTCCCAGGTACATACAAATAAGTCCACGCATGCGAGGACTACAGCTGCTCTGAATTGTCAGCATCCTGCGTGGTTTGGCTTAGAGCATGGGTGAACAGCACTCCCTCCTCTGCAAACCCACTGCCTTGGGGTCTGGAGACCCTGCTAGCTAAACCTTCTCTTTTCTGCCTGTGCCCATCGGGTGGAGGGGGTTTGGGTGATGGTGACTGATGGGTAACTTAGTATCTCTTCTCCGAATTCTGCAGCTGTTATTGCATCAGCTCATCTTGTCTGGCTCTTTCTTCCCTTAGGACAACTGACTAATCATTTCTGTTCTAGGAACTTATTCTTAGGAAATAACCAGAGGCTTGGCCAAAACTATGCATGAGGAATCAATTACAGAGCTCTTTATAATGGTAAAAGAGAAATTCTAAGTTTTGATCAGTAGGAGACCAGTTAAATTAATTATAATACATTCACTTTGAGAAAATATGTAACCGTTTAAATGATGACGTAGGCCTGCATGTATTAACATGGAAAGATATTCATGATACATTGTTATACTGGGAAAAGTATATGAACTCATTTTTGTAGCAATATAAATTAATACATGAGCTTCCAAGAGTGTATGTGTGTTCATTTGTGCCCATTCTCACACAAAGGGAACAGAAATTATCTCTGAAGGGCCAGATTTTTTTTTGCTCTAGTTTTTATATCTTTTCAAACACTATGAATGTTTTTCTAAAAAGTACCAATTGCCTTCCTAATCATAAAAAGATAAAGCCACAGCTATCTGGATGTAGAATTCTTTTGATGAAGTAGGATTTAGTAGTCGATGCATTCTTTAGAATGACCGTGTGGAGAGGTACAAACTCTCTATTTAGTAATAGTGTTTAATATAAAAATATCTGATCATTTTGCTGGAAATTCCTGGGTAATGTGGATAAAAATGGAGGTTGATAGAAAGATAGTCATTGTGAATCATCCCTGAGAAAAGCCTGATGCTGGCCAGCACACAGCCTGAGAAATCCTAATTTCTAGAATTAAATAGTACATGAAATGAAACAAAACATGGGGTGGTGTATTTTGTGGCTGCCTGACTCTTGAATTGCTTCATTTCTTAGTCTATTACATTATTTTTTTCTAATTGATACATAAACGTCCCAGGCTAACAACTCCTAGTATTTCCTGTTGCTCATCTTTTTCTCTGTTCATTTTCAAGCTGTTAGTGATTTTTTTTTGTTTGTTTGTTTGTGATTTTTTTTTCTTTTTTCTTTTTTCTTTTTTTTTTTTTTTCTTCACAGAAGTTCATGTGGCTTCTGTGGCTAACTCTAACAACTCTGTATACTTCACGAATCTTGCTTTGGACTTTACTTGGTGTCATGGTATGCATCATAAAGGTCACCCAAAGACTGCATGCTATAGGGCTCTTCACCAGCCTGTGACACTGTCAGAAGGCGGTTCAATCTTTAGGAGAGAGCGCCTACTAGAAGGAAATGAGGTCCAGGGGAGGAGCCTTGGGAGGGATGTTGGTACTTCAGCCCCTCCTCTCTGCTCTCTTTCTTTCCAGGCCACTATGAACTGAGCAGGTCTGCTCCAACACACCCTCCCTGCCATGATATATGCTTTACGCACACAGCCCAAAGCAATGGAACCAAGTGATCATGGATGGATCTCTCAGAAATTGTGAGTCAAAATAAATCATTCCTTCTAAAGGCTGATTTTCTCAGGCATTTTGTCATAACAATGGACAGCTGACTCGTGCATTGGAAATGCTTCTTCAAAGGGTTTTGTGTGGTGGTCCCAGCACTTGGGAGGCAGAGGTAGGCAGATCTCTGAGTTCAAGGCCAGCCTGGTCTACATGCCTTTTAACTCACATACACCAAAATTACTCCTCTACAACCTATATAACCCATATATTTCATCTTTTATAATTAAATACTAAATTTAATTATAAATACTGTGTGGTGGTGGGTTAGGGGTTCCCCCCAATGGGTTGATCATTTTGCCCAATATAATTTTCTAGACTATCCTGCTTTTTCTCACTATCTGGACTAAAAATCCTTTTCCTATTCCAAAATAAGTACACAAGGATACACATATCCATAGTTTAGGGTGTGCTCTGGGCTTCCGTTGCCCGTCTATCAGCCCACCTCTTCCTGATGTAATGAACACTATTAGAATTGCAATTATGTTTTTATGATGTGCTATATTTGCTGATAAGATGAAGTTTCCTTTATCACTGCTCTCTTTCAAAAGTATTTTGACTTCTCTTACAGTCATTTTCCTCAATTGCTCAGGTGTGGTCAAACTCCAGACCCATCTATACTAAGCATTTTAATGGAATCCCATTGTTTGCACGTTACTCTAGACACAGAGCTCAGGGTTTCAGTGAGAAGGCTTCTTTCTTCTCAGTTAAGATGATGTAGGTTTGTTTTGTTGGTTGTTTGTGGGTGGGTGTTCCCTGGAAAGGTTGGCTTCTCTGGCCCTCTCCCTCACACCATTTGGTCACATGTAGATGTTAACTCTGACAGATTTGCAGTCACCTCATGGTTCCCACATCCCCAGATCTCAGGGACAGTTCACCCCCCTCAGACTTTACCCTTCTTCCTAGAGCTGCACCTCTCTCTAACTTCCACTGTCTGGCTTCTGGTTTCACAGAACCGACCTCCTCTGGCTCTAAGTCCTGGATGGCTCTTATTTACCCCACACCACAGCACTCAAGTCTCAAGGACTCGAACCCACTGTATTCATTTGCTTTGCGTCCTATAACAATCATCTGGAACTCCATCGCTCGCTCACAGAGACACACCTCTGTTTCTTCGCAGCCTCTATGGCTCAGAAGTCTGAGGACAGCTGAGCTTGCTCCTCTGTTCAGCACATCACAGGCTGTGGGTAAGCAGTTTTCCCATGCAGCTCTTGGCAGCATTCAGCCCCTTGGAGCTGAGAACTCAGGTTCTTGCTTCTTATTGAGAGCTCGTCTCAAGACCCGGGTGTTACAAGCAGTTTCCCACTAGCCTGATCCCAGAGCACCATCAGTTCCAAAGTAACACACAGAGACACTGCATTAAGTATGAAACTGTTAGCCAGTTACTAGCATTTCTTATTGGCTACCTCTGTCTTAAATATTAACCTATATCTATCAATCTAAGTGTTTCCATGTGGTCTTACAGGGGAGAACTATAGTTAACAATATTTAGTCCATTAACATTAGCAGGAATTAAAGAAAATATTCTATCATCTATCCTATCTTTGGGGGTCTAAAGTCTTATATGTAATTTATCCTTAATTCTAACTAAGGAAAATTATGACCACAACGATCTGTCTTCAACTCCATCAAAGACCGCAGAAGGATAATATATAAACTCTAGAAATGACACACACAACTTGCTGCCTGGTCAGTCACCTGAAGTTCTTCTGTAATGTTCCATCTTCAGCCTATAGGCTATAATGTACCTGGCAAACTCCTCAGAAAAGCAGGAAACTTTAAACTGTCTGCCTGTATTGGCAGTTTGTCAGTCACTTTTCTTTGTGTCCTGCAGAATGTCAGACCTTTCCATGAAGCAAGAACCCTACAGCAATGTCCATCTTGTATCAGCAGTCACTTTCCTGTGGGTCCTCCATGTCTACTTTATAAAGCATATAATTAAGAGTAGTATCTTGTCCAAATGGCTAATCTTGCCATATTGGAAGTAAACTCCATAACAAGTTTCTTGGATGTCCATCTTCCTTTGCAATGTAGGTGGTGTTACCAGGAGCAATTATGCCTCACTGTTAAGAAAAAACCTAAACCATTTTAAATGCCATATTCTGGAGGCATTTGAAAGATTTGAAAAATGCTTATCCATTTGAAATATATCCCTATATACCTAGAAAACCTAACTATAAGCTTTGATTATCACTGGTAACTATCTACAATCTGTACTTAATTATACATTACATTTTAAATGAGCTGTATAAACACAATACCTAAACAAGAGGAGAAATTTACTTATCACAAAATTGAACTTAAATTCTATCAATAAATGAAAATCCATTCCAAAACAAAGTATTCATTTTTATACCATAACCCCCTCTTTACCTTTAAAAAGAGATTGGTTTATTTATGATCAACCCCATTTAAATGAAAGCAAACATTTATAGACAATATTTGGGATTTGGGCGTTGTTCTTTCCAAACTGCTTCCTGCTGGTTGGGAATACCATGGAAATCCTAAGAAGATACAGAAATCTTGGCTGTAGTCTCCAAGGCTGCCTTGTCCCAGCTGTTTTGAATGTTGGATCACCTGGCTTAGGGGTTGGATCACCTGGTTTCAGAGGGTCTGGCTTGATCAAACCATGTTAGTCTGGAAGAAATTCATAGCTTTTCATTTTCTGTGGAAACAAAAATAGAAATTGTTTTCCCCAATAACCTGTCCTTAGACTTAAATTTTGAAGACAAAATATTTTTAAAATCTATAAGTTGGATTAATGTAGCAGCATTGATAATCAAGTGTATTTTAGCAGTTGTTGTTCCTTCCTTAGCAACTGAGCGATTCAAAGACAACACAATAGCATACGGTATCCAGACTCCCTGTGTACTTTCTATCTTTATGTGGCTTTTTTATTACTCTATTTCTTCTACTTTTATTCCCCATTTATTGAGACAGGGTTTCTCTGTGTAACTTTGCCTGTCCTGGAATTCACCCTGTATACAGGTTCACTTTGAAATCACAGCGATTTGCTTGCCTCTGCCTCCCAAGTGCTGGAATTAAAGGCGTGTGCCACCACACCCAGCTACTCTCTATTTTTTTTAAGCCACTTTATCCTGTTTCTTTTTCTTTCCCTAGGGTAAGTATATTTTAAAACACATTGTAAACCTTTGGAGGTTTTACTATCTTTACTATTAATCTTTATCTTTTTCTGGCCACAAGTCTTTTATCTGCTAAACAACAACATTGCTAAAATTAAAGCAGCTGTTTTAGCCACTTTTTTCCCAACATAGTGGGGGTACGTTTACAGCCAGCACTGAGAGCTGTGCTCACTGCCTTGGTCTATGCTACCATCCAGCTGCACACTGCCACCTTGAAGATGTCATCACTGCCACTGTCAATTGTCATATGTAACATTCAGTAGTCAGCATGGCCTCCTAAAAGAGCCCTGCAGTTTTTACTTCAGGAGTCTCTGCTTGTCTCTAGCAAAACAGAGCCCAACTGAGAAAAATGCTGCTACCAAGAAGCTTTGCTCTCTCTGTTCTTTTGTTTCTAAAATCCCTTCTTGAGCTTTTGTCAAGTTTTAAGTGGAAGTTCTTAGTACCCATATTGTAGGCGCCATTTTGTTACGAGCAATTTCCTGAAAGCCTGGTGTCTGACACCAGATAGAGCAGCTAATAAGATTCTGGGACACAATACAGGCTGATTGAGGCTTATTTGGGGAGAATTCACTTACACAAGAAACTGGCCTCCTGCTCCAAGGATGTCCTCAGATCTTCTCTCTCTCTCCAACTAGAAGTAAGTTAGTGCATCCAGGTAAGGACTCAGACCTAAACTCCACCAATCACGCCAAAACCTGTCCCCACGCCCCCTATGGGCACGGTCAGTACAACAGGTGTGGGTGGGGTGGATATTGAACTATAATTCCCTTTTTAGTCTAAAGAAAAGATTTAGGCTTGATGCATAACTATAAACAAGGACAGTAAATATCAAGTATGCTGTAGGAGAAGGAAAAGTAAGAACATACACAGTTAAGACCTATTGCCAGTAAGGTAACAAGAGCAAATGGCAAGAAGTACATATCCAGTCATGGGGTAAAGGCATAACAGAGATTACTATAGAGCTGTCCTAAGCTGGAAAGTTAAGCCTTATACCTAATATTTCTATCTAGGAAGAGAGAGAACAATAATTGTGACAGTCTAATCTTCAACCTTAAGACCTGAGAAGGAAGATAATAATACTAGGGTAGGTAGGAAGTTTAGGTGAGTAGCTTCCACAAGGTAAAGCAAAGACAGAAACAGCAGGCTACCTTGACAGTCACCCAAAATTTCACAGCAATGTTAGGGCAACCAGCTGAGGTCTAGAGTATCTGACTGATCAATAAGAAGCAGGGAGGTAGAAAGGCTGTCTTGTCCTGACTTGGCAACATAGTCTTCTATGTTTGTCTCCTGCAAGCACAGAAGGACAGCATGTCCAAAGTCAGCGGTTGAGGTGGAACCATTAGCCAAGGAGATAATGGACTCCAGAAGTAGTGACATCAGTGCCCAACATTTTCTTGGGAATAGTTTAGTGCTATCAAAAGCAATTGTGTCTCGTGTCAACAGAGTACTAATATTAAAACATTTAAATGCCATGTTCTGCAGGTCTATGAAGTATTTGAAGATCAAACATCTATGTCTGATGAATCTCATAAGTATGAGTAACATAGGTGACGATAATCTGTAATACTCAGGAGCACAGCTATATAAATGGCTGAAACTTCCCAAAATAATTTAACAAGGACAATAATATTAGCAATACAACTATATGCATATATATGTATATATGTATGTATGTATGTGTGTTATATGAGGTAGAATTGAAACATCTTGACCAGAGGTAGGGCTGTATAGTGCAACATGATAGAATATATCCTAAATTGTATCACTATTCAAAAATATCTTAAACATATATAAAAGTATACATACATAGAACATGATAAAGATATTCATGCACAAAACATCATAAACAGAAAGAAGACCTTACAGGATATGGCAAAATATAATATGCAAATTATCCCAGAAAGAAATACAAACTTAATTTTACGTAAGTTACAACATATAAGAATCTATAACAATTAAGTTGTATATAACTAATAATTACTAAAATAACTCACAAGAAGATATGTTAATCTACCAATATCCCATCCTAACCAACCCTTCCTAACCATAACATATACTTATCTAAAAGAGATACCTGAGTCTGAACATCACCTTCCATACCCAAAAGCAACTAAAAAACCAACCCTATGCAGGTGTAATTATCCCTACTGCCAACAGTAGGGAAAGGGGGCATTGTTTTCTTAGGATTACTTCTGCTGAAATGAGACGACTATGACACCATAGATTCTGTAGGAAAAAAATTAAAGCAACAAGATTTCTCAAAGGGACTAGCTGTAACACTTGTAGCTAGTCTCTGCATGGCCAGAAATGCTTGACTGAAATTTTTATCTGAGGTTCTGGCCAGGGTGTAATAAGAAGGTGCACCATTTCAGCTAGCTAGTCTGGTATTGTCTCAAGCATTATAGTCCCAAATAGGATTTAGGGTGATGTTTGTAGTCCAGATGCATCAAATTGAATCAAGTGGAATCGATGAAGTGAGGCCCCATCTTCTTTCCGGAGAGTTCAAGGATTGCTGTTATGAGTTGTAATTGTTCCTTGTGGAAAACCTAAACATTAATATCAACATAGAAACTTCAACTTTTATGGGTATGCATATTGGTAAAGGCAACAGTAAAGATGAAAATAAGTATGAGGGAAATTAGAATTTCAGACAGAAAACTGAGTTTAGACAAATGACAGTCCCTGGATTTTGTTTTCTTCTGTTTTACACCAATTGGCTTCTTGATATAAGACAGAAACTCTGAATTTTATTTTAACAACATGCTTGAATTTAGAGGAGAGCCAAATTCAACTACAAAGCCAGCACTGGTTTACATGAATTGGGACTAAAAGAGTACTAAGGAGTAAAGAAAATTAGATGTTTGTATAGAGATACACCAGAATTAGACATTGATACCATAAGTCAGATTCTTCTTTGTTTGATGGTTTTTTTCTGGATAGCAACCTTCTTTTCTTCATGTACCTACACGTTCAGTATCTTTTGGCCTTTTGAAGATGGGTACTTTTTGTTTTCTGTAAAGAAAAGAACAGAATACTTCCCCTACCTTTGATCCAGGGACCCCTGGGTTCTTTGGACATAGCTCTAACCCTAACCCTAACCCTAATCCTAACCCTAACCCTAACCCTAACCTCAGGGCCACTCACCACAGCTTACATCAAGACCCACAGAGACCCTCCCATTGCAGCCCCTGGGATAGAGTCTTGGGTAGTGTAACATAATCACAAGGTGGCTGTCACCATCACCATACTCTTGGCTGAGACCAGTCACAGGGTCCCCCTGAGGAGAATAACTCAGACACCTGCAGGTCTTACCCCATAGCTACTAGCAGCCTCCAGCTTTCTGGTTGTTTCTCTGAGATCTGGGGGCTTAGCTGAAACAACAAGACAGCAGCCTGAGTGGGGACTTAGGCAGGAGCACAGATGGTCGGGGAGAAACAGAGAGGCAGCCTGCTTCCCCTGTGGCATTCACAGCTTCTCTGTTTGATGTGGGCGCAGGCTCACAGAAGCAGGAAAGAAATCTGGGTGTGGTGGAGCATGGCTTTAATCTAAGCACTCAGAGGAAGGGCAGTTGGATCTCTGTGCGTTTGAGGCCAGCCTGGGTTACATAGCAAGCTCAAGGACAACCATGACTACACAGAGAGAGACCCTTCTTTAAAATAAAAACAAGCGAGGGTATGATGTAAGCCAAAAACTACTCTGGTTATTCTTAGTTCTCTCCATCTGTCTTAGAATTGCTGTCAGTTCCTTTATAATTCTGGAGTTTGGGAGTCATTTGTCAGAGTTGTCCTGCCTCCTATTCTTCAATGTCTTCTAGGTATGTTAGTAAGACATGAGGGAAACTACAAGCTTCCTGCTACTGTGACCCAGGCTCCTGCAAGGCCATATCTAGCAGGCTTCCCCTTCTGTCCTGAGAGGAGATGTCTGTCAGGTTTCTGAATCTTTTGAAGCAAAGGCAAGATTGAGAACAAGAGATTCCATAAGAGCATCTGGAAGACCATCAGGCTACCTGAGGAAACCAGACCCAACCAGTCTACACTGTGGGTCTTATGGGTACACACTTCTACACTATTAGTGTCCGTGATCTCCTAGAACCTGGGGAGGTGGCATGACCCCACTTTATGGAAGACAACCACCCAGGTTGAAGCAACTCCCCCAGCACCACACAATCAATGGTAGAGCCTGGACACAACCCAGGCTTTGCCTGGCTCCAAAGCTCAGTGTCACAACGGGGAAATGGTAAAGTTATTTGGAAGCCTTACAGTTGTCTAGTTTCTTCCATTCTTAATTCTATTTACAGCCCCATAGCCCTAATGCTATTAAACAGCTCTCAAACAAGCAGGGTTTTTTGTTTCGTTTTAAGATGAAAATAAACAATGTCCTTGTTTCTATTGTTGGGCCACATCTCCACTGTACCACACTAAAGTCTGAAAGTATTTACTGGTGTGTCTAATGTCCACACAAGAGCAGGACTCAACCTGTCACTCTATTCAGCTACAACTTCACCTCATAACGCAGGAGCATAAAAAAGTCCCAAGTGGACTCCTATCTTAGTGTCTCTCACAAAGTTTTTGGGGATGCTGTGGTCACTTGTGGAGTGTCTTAATCCATTCAAGCTGCCATGACAAAGCACCAAGAACTGGATGGTTTATAAACAACAGAAAGTTCATTTCTCACAGTTCCGTAGGCAAGGAAGTACAAGACCAGGGCACCAGCAGAGTTAGTGTCAGGTGAGAGCCACTCCCTGGCTTGGTGATGTCACTTGTGTCTTCACATGATGTAAAGAGAAAATGGGCTCCCTTGGTCCTATTCTATAAGGGTAATAATCCCTTTCATAAAACCTCCATCCTCATAACTGAATGCCATTCCTGAAGTCACCATGTACATAACATCACCCTAGAGACTAAACTCTCAATACATGAATGTTATGGTCCTGTAGGGGACACAGACACTCAGATTGCAGTAAAGGAGGCCATCGTGCTAAAGGCAAGGTGAGTGACTGGAATGCTGGGGTGTGTGCCTGCCAGCTATTGTAGTGAGAAAATTATAAGCGAGGTGTATACAACTCTAACATACAGCAAGCTTGGTTTCCTAAATTGCAAATGAAACCAACCAAACGAGGGAGATGTCTTATAAAGCAGGATGTCACAGAGCTTTCCCTAAATATAGGCATAGTCTCCCGGAACTCTCAGCCCCAGGAGAAGGTACAGTTGCTAGAAACTCAGCCCCTATCTGAGCCACCATACCTACCAGTAATATGTACAGACAACTACCAAAACCAACCCCAGCACATTCCTGGGTGTGACAAGTCATCAAAGGTCAGTTTCTCATGCATGGGCCTTATTAGGCACAAGGTGAAGCTTGGGTCCGCTCCTGCAGCAATCTTGAGCAAGTCACAAAATCTTGCCAGCTCTCACTTTCTGGCACCAAAGTCCTCAATGTGTGTCCCTCACCCCAACCTGGGAATAATATGAAAACTTCATAGATGTGTAAATCCCTGAATTCCACAACAAGCCTGCTTGAGTCTAAAGGTCAAGATCTGTTTTAGCAAGCCCTCCTGGGATTTTGATGCATGCTAATGGGAAAGCCACCACTTTGTGACTCCTGACACTGAAAAAATCAAATGGTGCCACTCTGGGAGTAGGTGGACTACCACTTAGTCACCTAGCCTATCCGTGATGGATGGTGGGGGATGATAGATAGCAAAGAATGTGAATATTTCATTGGTTTCCATAACTCTAGTGCTCTCTCTCTCTCTCTCTCTCTCTCTCTCTCTCTCTCTCTCTCTCTCTCTCTCTCTCTCTCTGTGTGTGTGTGTGTATGTGTGTGTGTGTGTGTGTGTATTGTGTGTATTACATGTGTATAATGTGTGTGTGTGTGGTATGTGTGTATGTGTGTGTGTAATGTGTGTGTGTGTGGTGTGTGGTGTGTGTGTGTGTGTGTGTGTGTGTGTGTTGTATGTTGTATGTTGTATGTGTGTGTGGATATTGCACACACACACGTGGAGGCCAGAGGTCAACGCCTAATATTCTTCCTCAGGACATCATCCATCTTAAAAAACAAAACAAAAAAAAAACAGACAAGCAAACAAGCAAAACCCATAGGGTCTGTTTGCCTGGGTTGACAAGCAGGCACAGCCACACCCGGCTTTCTTGCCGGGTCTGGGGAGCTTACTCACCATCCAGCCACACAGGGGAGTTTTATGAAACAGCAGCAGGGAAAGGGCTCAGGGTTTCTTCCTACAGCAGCAGCAAGAACTTTATTATAGTTGTGCAAAAAAAAAAATTAAGTGAGCCCGTGGCCAAGGCAACCTTGTCAAAAAGGCTCACTCCCAGCCTCACCGCTTCCAAGGTGGAGGGTGTGTGGGGTGGGGATAGGGTAGCCAGCTTCCTCTGCTCGACTTAACAACAGCCCTGCCACTTTACAGTTCCGTGCCCTATGGAGACCCTGCCAGGGCCTAATTAAGGAGTTACCAGCTTTTCATCTCTGCTGCTTTTGTGTATTTTAATACCCCCATGACAGAGTCTTAGCAACTCCGCTGCTGCCAAGCTGGTCCGAGCAATCCCCCAGGTAGCCATGATTGTTTTGATTAATCAAAATTGCTTGGGCTTTGAATAGTCTACCTTGGTCCCGTTTTCCCCCTAAGTCCTGTTATATTGTTTTTATAGTGAGTTTTGCAGACTATGAAATTTCCTGGGAAGTGTTATTCTCTGTTACAGCAGAAATGGCTGTGTGTGTGTGTGTGTGTGTGTGTGTGTGTGTGTGTGTGTGTGTGTGATGTATGAAGCACCTGGTACATGGTAAGGCCTCAGTAATTATTATTATTAGTCCATCTCTATCATGGAGTTCCACAGTGTCCTTGGCGTTCTGACAAAGGAACCAAGAAGCCAGCAGCATCAGCCCCCATTAAAGAACAAAGGAACAGGACTTCACACAGGCAGGCCAGCTAATGAAAAGGTAAAGCTCCCCCTTTGCTGCCAATATTTTTAATGATATTCATTTGGATCCGTGTCTCCTGTTTCTTTTCTTTCCAGCCTGAAACAGCTTTTCTAAGACATGGGGAGATTCTACACACTTCTTTGTACTTAAATCATTAGTTACATTCCATTTCCTTTATAACTTTAGAAAGAAATGGCCAGGTGGAAAGCGGCTATGATGTCTAGCATCATGGGAAATGGTACTCCAACTTGAAATCTCCAGTCTCCCGAGTTGGAAGATACTAGTTCAGCCCCTGGAGTGGTGGGAATAGAGGTGTGGCTGTAGGTTGAGCAGCAGGATGGGCCCTGAAAGCTAGCCAGGTGTTCTGGCTGCTGACTTCATTTGTCAGTATTTCCTCTCTAGTTTTGCCCTGCCTCATGAGGTTAGTGCTAAACTGTTTCCTCCATCTTGGGGCCACAAGCTTGTGGTCTGCAAGTCAAGCTCCGCCCTCCATTTTGGTTGTTCACATTGAATCACAGAAACAGAGATTTCACATTTTTAAAAGCAAAAAGATCTGGCTTCTCTTTAAAACTCAGAGCATCTGGCAACCCTGAGGAGCCAGCACAAGCAGCTAGCAGGAGAGCCCTCCCTTTTCACAGTGCTTACGCCACTGTGCCACATTCTCTGCCAACCCTGGTGATTTCACAGATGTACACACAACTTTCTGAATTCATTTCCTAAGACTGACATAACAAAACACGACAAGCTGGGTGGCTTGAACAACAGAAATCCATCTGGCAGGGTGGGTTCCTTCTGACGGTCTTTCTCCTTTGCTTGTAGACGGCCACCTTCTCACGTATCTTCTGGTGGTCTTCATGCCTTGTACATCTGCATTCGTAATGCCTCTTCTCATACGAAACCAGTTATATTGGATTGGGGTCCATTCTGAGAGCCTCTATTAACATAATTACCTCCTTAAGACCTTGTCTCCAACTATGTCACAATCAGACATGCTATGGGTTAGCCCCTGTGACATCCCTTTGATGATTAGCCTAGCGTGGCAACTCAATGAGACTAAGAGTCATCCAGGAATGTGTAAAGCACACTCTGATGGTGTCTGTGAGGTATTTACAGATGCAGTTGCCTGAAGGGAGAAGTTCCATCCAAAAGGCTGGAGACCGGGGCTGAATAAGAGGAGGAGAAACCCTGCTATACTACAGCCCAATCTTCTCTCGTGAGGTTAGCAACTGCGCTCAGCCACACCCTTCCCTCCATGGAGCTCTGAGTCACTGGGGACTAAAACCATGATCCAAAACAATGCTTTCTCCTTTGAAGTTGCCCTCTGAGGTATTGATGACCCATTTCTACTTTACCACCAGGTGATGGTGACCCTTATTGCGATGTGTGTTTTTGTTTTTGGTTTTGATTTTTTCACAGCTTCACGTGTTCTTTCATTAGGTCCCTATATGAAGTACCTTAAGATTGAAATCCGTAAAGCACACTTTAGATGTTTTATCTAATTATTCTTTATCATTAAAAATTCAGGGGTCAGATACGGGGTAAGAACCTGAGTGATCAGAGAAGCAGAGGAGAAGTTACCAGTGACCTCCTCTTTCATTCTTTCATCCAAAATGACTGAGACCCTCTCTCAGCCCTGCCTGCCTACTTCCTGTGTTTATCTGTTCTCAGTCCTTCAAAACCTCTATGGTTAGCTTTGGTCAGCTACCTTGTCCTCTGGTTCAAAACAAACTATTGTCAGTATTGAGAATGCCAGAATGCAATCAAAGTATCATACAGCACACATTTTACAAGGATATGAACATTTAAAGATGGAGAGACTCAGAGATTGGAGATTATTCCCTCTGGTGGTATTAAAGGCATTTTTAAGACAAAAAACCCTCTAGAAAGGTCAGCAAAGGAACTGGGCAGAGCTAGGTGTACAAGTATTTGCTGTAGTAACAGAATAATCCAAGTCCAATACCCAGAATCCACATTAGGAAACAAATTCTAATACCGGGGAGACAGAGGCAGGAGGGTCCCTGTCATTCACTTACTAGCCAGTCTAGCAAACTAAGCTGTCCCCAGGCTCACTGGACAGCTTTATAAGAGAGTAGGGGAGGGGGAATGACTTGTTGGGCAGAAGGTATTTGGTGGGAGGAGGAGAGTGAGAGAGGAGTGGGGGGGGAGGGGTTGTCAAAGCTACTTAAATCCATTGTAAGTATGAACGTGAAACTGTCAGACAGTAGAATGACAGGGGAAAGTAGGGTGAACAGTGATTGGGAAGGGCACACAATGTCAGCCTCTGTCCTTCACATGTTCAGACATGAACACACACACTCTAGGAATCCATACATAACATAGCTAAGCATCACTCCTGTTTTTCAGTACACCAGAAGGTGCTAGGCCTCCCCCTCAGGTCCATGAAGACTGCTTGTGTAATCCAAATGTCTTAACTTTTATATGAGAAAGCAAAGGCTCATCCACAGAGCCCAAACCTCACAGAGCCAGAGGCAGAACCTGAGCCGATGCTTCCTGCCTCCTACTGTTCCTTGTCTGGAAGATTCCAACAAGAAACGTTGCCCATGGATCTAGCAAGGCCATCTGAAGAACAGAAGCAAGATGAAAGTTCTGGCATTTATGGCTAGGGACCAGAGTAGCCTGGAGCAAGGTCTGTCTGATAAGATGCCAGTACTGGCTGGGTTATGTAAAGGACAAAGCCTTTGCATGACTTCCCTGTCCCCGCTTCATATACAGGGCAAAAGAGTCCGGCTCCTAGCTCTGATGACCCCTGGGACATTACAAGATTAGGATCCTAGAATATTACAGTGACAGTAATTCTGGTCCTTACTGTTGCTGAACTAGTACACAGAACTCCATGAGAATAGAGGTATATGTACCAGTTATAGGCCACACCCTCATCCTTCCCAATCCATACTGCCTCTGGAGAGGAGCCTCCTCAGACTGCCTGTTGGCCACCCAAGACACCTCAGCATCTGGACTCCAGCTTGCTATCACTGGGAGAGACAGGGACAGAGACAGAGAGACACAGAGGGACAAAGACAACAGAGACAGACACAAAGAAACAGATGAAGAAACAAAGAGGGAACATGTGACAGAGACAGAGAGTGGAGAGAGAGAGAGAGAGAGAGAGAGAGAGAGAGAGAGAGGGAGGGAGGAGAGGGAGGGAGGGAAGGAGGGAGAGAGGGAAGGAGGGAGAGAGAGAGAGAGGGAGGGAGAGAAGGAGGGAGAGAGAGAGAGAGGGAGGGAGAGAAGGAGGGAGAGAGAGAGAGAGGGAGGGAGAGAAGGAGGGAGAGAGAGAGGGAGGGAGGGAGGGAAGGAGGGAGGAAGGGAGGGAGGGAGGGAGAGAGAGAGAGAGAGAGAGAGAGAGAGAGAGAGAGAGAGAGAGAGAGAGAGAGAAATAAGACCATTCCCAGAAGGGGTAACAGTAATATGAACCAAGCATTTTGTACCACAGGGAGATTGGAAGCAGAACAGCTATACTTTTGGGGAATTGTAATTATAGAACTGAAAAACAGAAATGGCAGGAATTTGTTCTCCGACCGACATTCCAGTGACAAGCAGCCTATTACTTCATGAGGTTGCCTGCTAATTCTCATGAGTAATTAGTGTTGCATTTGGAACCAAACGCATGACCCAAACATCCAAGCTCCACTCGCCACCCTTGGTCTTGTCTTCTTCCAGGACATCAGCTGGACCACATTTGCTGGCCTCCCTTATAATTACCTGAAGTACTTCTAACCCACAGAATATGTTCCAGGTGTTGCATGTCTCTTCCAGACCTGACCCATAAAAATGTCCTACATGAGACCCTTGATTTCTCTTTATCTGCCAGCTAAATGTAAAGGACTCTGGAGACAGGAAGGGGACAAACGAAAAATAAGGGAGTCTTGCTCCCTGAATGACTACGTGGAGCAGAGACACGCCTTGTCCACCGCCATGAGCACACCCCAACTCCCCACCCCACCCTTCCTCGCTGGCCTGTAATGTGGCAAAAAGTAAAGGTTTGTCCTGTTCAGCCACTGAGGTCTGAGGCTTACCTATTTCAGCAACTAGCATTATTTAGTTTACTAGTGCATCTCGTGAAGTAATAGACCTACCCACCGCTCTTGTCTCATATACTAGACTTTTAAATAGCTAAAAATGACTCTCGTGTAAAGATGGCAGATGGAATGGCCAATTCTGACTCTGTCTTTACTACCCACCTCTACCCTTCCTCTAGTAATTCTTTCACACACAGTCCCGAGCACACTGAAAACTAAGTATGTGGTAGATCCTGAAAACCTAAGTACATGGTAGATCCAAGCAGATTTGCAACATAATCAGAATATTTGGGGCAAAAGCTCTCGATGACAGAAGTGAACTAAGTGGAGTTTCTACACACACACACATACACACACACACACACACACACACATACACACACACCACACACACCACACACACCACACACACCACACACATACATACCATACACACACACACCACACACACGAACCCCCACACACACACACAAACACACACATAAACACACACACATACACACACCACACACACACCACACACACACACACACCACACACACACACACAAACAACACACACACAAACACACACACACAAACACACACACACACCACACACACATACACACGCACACACACAGAGCAAAGATATTTCAGAGTCCCAACTGCAACTCAGTCTCCACAGCAGAATCAAACCTAACAGACCTGCTGTTCCTGATGAGGTCGTGTCTCTCTATATGTTTTCAGGAACACCACTTGTGGATCACCCTCAGTACAATGATCAAAAATTATCTCTGAGAGCCACTGATTAGATGGGAGACCCCACTGAAGAAAAACGGCAGGGAAATAAGAGCAGCAAATCTTTGAAGGACTCAGGATGATGAAAAGGAAGGTGTCAGGGAACGTGCAGAATACCATAATACCAGGACTTGAGGCACGGGAGCCTGGCCGTGCTCAGCAGAAAGAGCCTAAAAGACAGCGAGATTCAGAGAAGGGATCAGTGCAGCAATGTGGGGCCCTCCCTTTGGTTCCAGAGGCTCTGAGGCATGGCCGCACTTTTCTTGAAGGAATGAGGTTGGCCAGAAAGAGACCCGTCAGTCTCTAACCACAAGACCACTTAGTCACTGAGGGTTCTGTGGGTAAGTGAACACCTCCTTGAATACCTTTGAGCACAACTCAAGGACTTCCTAAAGTTCCCTCCTGCCTTTTCCATGTCCCCATCAGGCCACATATTCAGAAATCCAAGACGAGCTAGCCGGAGAGTGTGTCTGCCTGCTGGGAAGCCCCCCAGTGACGTAGTCCCAGGCCCTGCTTTCTCCCTGGGTTGGCAGAGCTTCTCCAAGACCCCAGCCCTGCCCTTTCTCTGTTGCAGACTCTATTTGGATCTCCTCAAATTCCTCCCATGTGCTCCTAACAGGCTGTTGTTGTCAAAACATGACATGATTTTTCCAAAGCAATTACTTCCTTAATGTATCTGGGGTCTGGAACTTTCCCCCAACAATGATGCTGCACTGAGGGTCACATGGCAGGGGGGGATGTGGGGGGGTGGGGGACTTTTACTCCGGGGACTTCTGAGGAAAGATGTTGATCACTGAAGACAGGGCTGGTAAATACATTGTTGCAAGGAAAGACTGAGCAGGCAGATGAAAATTCATGAGTTTTAAATTTTCCATTATTTCTCAGGAAAAGTAGGTATCTAATAACTATAAAGTGTCAAATGTGGGAATTAAGGTAATCTTTAATAACGTGTGCCCAGCATGCATTAAATACATAATTACAAGTGTTACTTGAGAAAGATCCGTGGTTTGTTTTTAGCCTGGGGCTTTGCATTTTAAGAGGACGAGGGAAAAACAGGAGAGAACGCAGAGAACCCATTATTGAAGGCTCTCTCGAAGAAAGAGTGAAGAAGTTGAAATGGTTTTAGAGTAGAGATGGTAAAACTACAGGAGGACTACAGAGGTGTCTTCAAGTGCCTTAAAGGTCAAGCTGGCCCTCTGGACTTGACCTCTAGCTCTTCCAGTTCAGGGCCATTGAACCAAATCCTGTAAGAACCACTGTGCTGAGGGTTGAGGCTGAGAGTCACACCCCTCACAACCTCCCTTCTTCTGGCTCCCTAGATTGGTTGGCTACCCACTGCACTAGTCAGCTTTCTGTCACTATAACAAAATACTGGAGATAATCAACTTGTAAAGAGAAGAGGACGTGGGGAGACAGCTCAGTTGGTAAAGTGAGGGCCTGATTCGAATCCCTGCAGCCACTCTAAAAGCTGGTTGTACTCCCACACCTATATTCCCAACACTAGGGGGTGGAGACAAGGAGACTCCTGGGCTGGCCTGGCCTGCCAATCTAGTCCAGTTGGCAAGCTCTAGGTTCAGTGAGAGACCCTGCCTCAAAAAATACCCTGGAGAGCAATTGAGGGAGATACTCAACATTGACCTCTAGCCTCCATACACACAGACAGGCATGCAAGTGCATGTACACACACACACACACACACACACACACACACACACACACACACACACAGAGAGAGAGAGAGAGAGAGAGAGAGAGAGAGAGAGAGAGAGAGCTCATACAAAAAGAAAAAGAGGGAACTGAAGATTTGCTTTTCATCACCATTTTGAGGATCTGAGGCCATGTTACATTGGTCCCATTGCTTTGGACTGTGGCAAGGCAGTGGTGCATCACAGCAGACACATAGGACAGATCAAAGTCACTCATCGACAAGAAACAATAAAAGAATGAAGACACGATCAGAACCCCACAGTCCCCTTCAAGAGAGTATTCCCAAAGACCTGAGGATCTCCTACTCAATGCCATCTCTGGAAAAGTTTCAACACTTCCCAGGTGTCACCCTTGGGACCAAGCCTTCAACCCGTGAACCTTTGTAAACAGTCAAGATCCAAGTCACAGTACCCCCTCGCCACCCTCCTTGTCCACCAGGTGAGCAGCAGTGTCCATCCCACCAGCCATCTGCCCGTCCTGTGTATGGACGGCCATCAGCTCCGAGCTTCACCAAGCTGCATTTTAGCCCAGCTGTCTCCACCCACTTTGTCTACTGGAGGACTTCTGGCTTGCCGCTTTTCAACTGCTGCCTAAGGGGCCTCCCCGTGTTCCTAGTTTCCTCACTCACCAGCCTACTTCCCCTAGGCCCCAGAACACCCGTCCAACCACAGATCTGACATTATAAATTACCAGCATAGTCTCACGAGGTGGACTTCCTGCAGCTTTCTGCCTTTCACTGTGAGCTGTTTTAAACTCCGCCGCGGTTCCTTTGTGCCTCCAGACCCCCTCTATTATTCTTGACCTCTCTACAATCTGACCCAGCCCAGCCTTCACCCCTACTTTCCAGCAGACACTCGCAGGCCCTTGACTTCCTCATGCTTCCCTACCTTTCCTCCTGCAAGTGCCTCTCTCTGCCTGGAATGCCCATCTTATCTTCTCCAGGTAGGAGAATCTGAGGCATCTGTTCATACAACTCAGATCAAAGATTCCTTTTACACTTGGCTGAACTTGGGGAAAACCCGCTACTTCAAATGGTATTTATCACATACTATAATTTTTATCTATCTGTGTCCTTTCTACTATGCTATTAGCTTACTAAAAGTAGAAACTGTGTCTTCCTTGTCTGGGTGTTCCTTTAGGACTTAGCAGAGTACCTGGTATTTAGTACATGTTTGTTGAATGAAAACAAAGCCCCTCCCCCACACGTTTCGAGGATTCATTTTCTAGTTTGCTTAATATACACAGCCTGCTTGGCAGCTGGAGCACGAGCAGGATTCTGGGAGCTGGTTAGAAGAGGATAAGGGATCCTGATGGCTCCTGCTGGGCATCCTTCTACATGCCAATGTCTGAATGAAAGCTGGAAGCTTCTGCCTGTCTGTCCCTAAATGTCATAACTGAAACAAAATGCCTTCATTAGGCAATCTGGCCACATCGCAAACACGTGGCTCTTCTCTGGTTCCTATGGATACAATGCCTCTTTTGACCCGCTGGGATCCATCTGTGTGGGCAGCTGCCGTATCAGAGCAGAAAAGACAGCAATGAACACAGAGCAGGAAGAATGGAGAAAGATACGGGTATTCATCCTTGCAGAAAATGGGAAATGTGTGAAAGCTTGTTGAGAAATCAAGCATAGTTTGGGAGGAAAAATCCTTTTGCTAAGTATAAGATGGGGTAGGGAGGGTCCCCATTGAAGATCGCCTTCTCTTCTGCACCTAGAGCAGAACTCTTGGTTCCGTTTTGATGAGTTACTTGTAGGCATACATTTCCTAATCATCCCCAGGCAGCCAAACACATTGACATGTGCTTAACAAGGAAGTAATCGAGGCAGGCGATCTGTAGAAATGCAAGGTGGTGTCTTTTCTTCCCTTGTTCCTTCCACTGACAAACACGTACATGTAGGGGGAAAGGTGATTAAAAACAGTAGCCTCTATGACTGAGTCCCTCAAATTTAACAGGAGCTCTTACTTAGAGCTTTCTTGTCTTCCTAATGAAGAATCTGAGGCACGGGTTGAGTAGACAGTCCATTGTCGCAGACTCACTTAGGTGAAGCAAGGAGGCAAACTGAAGCCCATCACCGGTGCCCCAACACCGGCGCCCCAACACCCGTGCCCCAACCCCTGCACCCCAATGCCTGCACCCCAACACCGGCGCCCCATCACCGGTGCCCCAACACCTGCACCCCAATGCCTGCTCCCCAACACCTGCACCCCAACGCCTGCGCTCCAACACCTGCGCCCCCAACACTGGCGCCCCAACACTGGTGCCCTCATTCCCACACCCACCACCTGGCTCCTGCCTGGCTCCCAGCTAAGCCTCATTTGCTTCTCAGTTGGAGTGCAAGCCACCAAGAAAGAGGAAATGGATGGTGTGGGTACTGGTAGTATGTCCACAAATGAACCTCCTGGGTTGCTTTTAATCCATATCTGAGTAAAGCAAATAAATCCATTTCGATGACTGAACTGCTGGTTTTTACACGTTAAAGATTCTTGAAGAGGTTTCATACACCGAATTCATCTCCAAAACGGAGGGCACAGATTGGTACCATAGAGCTTTGGGTCTTTGTTTGCTTCTAGCCTTAATTGCCGTCCCACCTCCCAGGAACCACCCACGTGATGCTTTAGACGTACTGGAGGCCCCTTTTCATCACATTGTCAGTTTTTAAAATATGGCTGTAGCAGGTGGCTATAGCAGTGACACTGTGTTATATTTCTAGAGCAATGTGGCTTGTGAAAAAGCTTTATTGTTGTATAACATTACCCCCTCTTTTCTCCCAGCACAAGGTCCCCTCCCTGGCCATGAGGTTGCTGTAACAGATATGTCATTTTCCCTCTTCTGCAACGCTGGGGACAGAACCTGGGGTCTTCCCATGTCCCATGTACACTGAGCTATATTCCAGAGCTCAGGTATCACCATTTTGACTTTATAGATTAAGAGAAGGAGCCTGTTAGTGAGAAAGCAGGGCCCTCTCTAGTGAAAAGCAGGGCACCTCCTCTTCTAAGAGCCCACAGCTCTCTGCGTCTCCGAGAGAGGACACCACCCCAAACACAACCATACATTCACGAGTCTGTGTCACCCACATATTAATTCTTAATCCTAAATCCGTGGCTAATTCATGAACCCCACATCTGAATAGGATTTGTTTTCAGGAAGACAGCCTTAGTCTTTATAGCTCCTTGGAGGAGCACGGAAGAACCCTGAAAGGACCGTGTACTGCTGGGTTACTGAGCCCCAGCTCTCCTGCGCTGACCACTGCCTTTCCTGGAACTCGTGAAATGGATTCCCGTGCACTTGAACAAATGTGTGGCTACAGGGTTCGGTGCTTCTCTGCCTGTTTGTTTTGTCAAGCTTTAATTCCACAGTGGCCTGCCTATTTTATAAACTGAACGATGCGCTAGACAGGACCCCAGCAACATAGCCAAATTTTAGGGTGGAAGATTTGAAACTTAGAAAAACATTTTGACTCTCGAGACCATTAAATGTGCTGTGGTTGACTCACACTTGACATTGTTCTTCCAGTTTTCCCATTCACAGATCATTATGCAAAGAGGGGGATTTACATATGACCAATTTCAGCAGAGCAAATGATACAGCATGTGTTCCAGCCCTGGCTGGTTATACATCTTACATTTTATAGCTATTTCCCTGTCAGAAGAATAAATCCACACCACACACACACACACACACACACACACACACACAGAGAGAGAGAGAGAGAGAGAGAGAGAGAGAGATCTAAGTTTAAATGGAGTGTATCAGAAAATCACTACTCAGCAAAACATGGCACCTTCCTGACAAATACTGAATAACTAAGTTACATATGCCCTTTGTGGTTGTAAGGTTGTCCAAGATACAAGGCGATCCTGAAAACCAGTTCCTCCTCCTTGAGCGTGGGGCCAATTCCAAGAAGATAATCGAAGTGAATTGTACCTGGTATGTGAAATCGAACACCACCCTCTACTCTCTGGGTTTTGTAGATCAAAGATAATAAACCTGTCATGAAACAAGACAAAGGGTCACCGAGAAGTGTAAATTTCTATCAGGCTCCCATTTCATCAAAACACGGGGCGTGAGAATAGAGTTGGTGAGCATGCCTCTCCTCTCACAGAGACTGAGCCGCACGGAAGGAAAACCAGCTGGGTCTTTGAACCTTTGCAGAGAGCAAAGAACCCGGCTGGGGACAGTGCAGAACGCCAGAACCTGTCACTGGATAGTTCCATACACTGTCAGGAAGCTGTACAACAAGACAACCCGGAGACTAATGCTACGAAGCGGTGTTAAACACCAGAGGGTATCGTGCTTGCTGCCAAGGACAGACTTTTACAACCTTACATTCCTCTACTCCCAGCCTGAACTGTTTTCCTTGTCAGATTAGAAAGCAGCCACAGAGGGCAAGCAATGGACTAAACAGCAAATCAGGAGTGCCAAAGGTCTGCCACCTGTCACTCACCTGGAGAACAAAAACCAGGGAGGCATTCAAGAGAACAACCAGCTTCTTGTACCCTCCTGATCAGAAAGAGGGAGAATAGGAGGAGGAGGAGGAGGAGGAGGAGGAGGAGGAGGAGGAGGAGGAGGAGGAGGAGGAGGAGGACCCTGTAGTCTACTACATCACATCTATGTACCTTACTGATCCTCACAGCTCTGCAAGGCAAGCCAAATGACCGAGATGGTTTTGAGGATACAGATAAGAACCTGAAGATCAGAGACTTTCCCGAAGACATGTAGCAATTTCTAGAGTGGGGCACCATGCTCTCTGGCTCCAAGTTCAGGGTTCCTTCCAATATAATCTTTGTATGATCCCAGTTAAGGATTCTGCTTATGCTTGCACTGTCACTCGATAGGCAAGTCACCTAACAGACATGACTCTTTAATAAAGAGGTTCTTTTAGCAGTTCAGTAGCTGACTTCATTTCAAGTGAATCTAAAACATACTAACTCACTTAGTACTTGATTCTATTCCTTCTGTAATGCCAAGCACCTACATTTGTTATTCATTTGCTTGGTGACTTTAGAACAGTCATCTGGGCTATTCTGAGGCCTTGGAAGATAACCAAAATATTTGAACTCATCATTTAAGGGAAAGGTTTTTCAAGTGCCTATCAACCACTATCCAGAAGATTTAGAATATGTGGTCAAGACAAGTCTTTTCTGTCTGGAACTCAAAACTAAGGGTATGCCACCATGGGGGTCATCCTGAGCTGCCACGCAGGGCCATTATGACATCCAGACTTGACCTGCAGCCAAGCTGTGTCATGGCCCTATCACAGTCAGGGTCTATGTTGACATCCCTGGTGCCTGGTGTGGATACTCAGGGTCTGAACTCTTCACCTGGGACCATGTTGGTATCCAAGGGCTGCCCTGCAGCCAGGGCAATGTCAATCTGAGTGGCTTATGTTTCTACCTGGGTCCATGGTGACAACTGGGCCCTGATTGCTGCTGAGGATCATTTCTAGGTTTGTGTTGATGACCATGACCCATGTCACCACTCAAAACCACAAGGATACTTAGGCTCTAGGCCACCAGCTGTAGCCATATTGGGAACCAAGGAAAGTGCCACAGCCATGCCAATCTGAGTGGTCTGCACTGACACTCATGGCTATGGTATCAACCAGGCCCAAGCTGATACTGAGGGCCATGACTGGGCCCATTGCCCCACTGCAGCCAGGGTCTGCATCCTTGTTGGTAGCTGTAGAGATAAATGCCTCGGATATAGGCCAACACCTGAGGTCACGGTGGTGGCCCAGGGTCATGCTGCCACCAGGACCATACAGGTCAGGGTGGCCTGCACTGCTACACTGGACCATGTTGATATCTGAGCCCAAGCTACAGCTGAGGGTCGCATCTGAGTCTGTGCCCCTACTGTAGTCAGGGTCTGTGTTGATGTCTCTCGCTCCTGTTACCATAAAAGGCCGTGGAGCTGTCCAGAGTCTGGGGCATGTTAGAGTGAGGGGATCATATGGTTGCTGTGCCAATGCCAATTCGAGAGGCCTGCTACTCCAGGGCCATGGTGACATCCAGGCCCAAGCTGCTGTTGATAGCCATGTCTGGGTTTGTGGTCTTGCCACAGCTGGGGTCTATGTTGATGCCTGTTGCCTTTGTTACTCCAGGGGGGCATGAGAACCATGTGTTCTTGAATCATGTATTGAAGCAGGAGTGTTGTGCTGAGCCAGCCCTACCCCTCACTGCCCAGAGATAATGGAACCCTGATGACCCTACCCCTCATAGGAGAGTTCCTCCCCCTCCCACAACCTCTACACTTAGGAAAGCTGACCTCACCCCTCACCACTGCTGGGGGACATCTGGCTTCACCCCTCACCTGAGGAGGGTGGTCCTAACAGCCAGGTCAGAACAACCCAGCTACCACCAGACATACATCCAGAGCTTTGAGTGGGCACTTTTCCAACATCTGCCCCATCTGTGACCTTCTGGAGCACAGGAAGGACACCGGCCACAGGATCCCCGTGACTGCGGGCAACAGCAGGATAGCCAAGGTCTTTGTGAGAGGGCCCAGTACTAATGTTATACTAGAAGCCAGAGGCCTTGAACCTGTCTAACAACACGCCACACAAGGAATATTTGCAAATAAAGCTGTTTGAACAAAAGGGTATATATACTGTGTGACACACAGCAGCTCCCAGTGTCACCAAGACAAATGGAGAGGCGATGGAGAGGCAGAAAAGAGAAGTGAAGCGAGCTTTTGAGTTTGTTGCTGTTGTTGTTAGTTTGTTTGTTGCTTAGTTTGATTGGTTGATTTGTTGGTTTTTTGTTTGCTTTTCTTTTCATTAATATTCTTATTTGAATTTTTTGTTTTTACATTTTATTTTTATTATTTCTTTTTTAGTTTTCCTTGAGGGGGGACGCTACCAGGGTTAGGGGCACAGATGGAGGGACTGAGAAATGAGTGGGATTGGGATGTATGATGTGAAATTCTCAAAATCAATAAAAGAAAGTTATGTTAAAAATTTAGGTTCTGCAACTTAAGAATGGAGACAGCTGGGGATGGACAGATAGCTCAGAAGTTAAGAGCACTGGGTAGTCTTGCAGAGGACCCAGGTTCAATTCCCAGCACCCACATGTCAGCTCACAACTGTCTCTAACTCCAGTTCCAGGGTTCCAACACCCTCACACAGATATACATGCAGGCGAAAGCACAATACACATTAAAATAATAATAATAAGATTTTAAAAAGAGAAAAAAGAATGGAGACAGCGAAAAGAATATTCCAAAAGTCTGTTTTCCCAAGAAACCCAATTTTCCCATTGTAGCAAAACTATATAACACCCAGAAATTAATGCTCAGTCTGCCATGACTTCTCACACAAAACCATTCTGAAGTGAAAAATACACATCAAAGTTTAAAGACTTGGGGAAAAACAAAAACAAAGCAGAGAAAGGGTATGAGTAAGAACATGATTTCCTGTCCTGCATTGAGCTACCCTGGGACATGAGCCGAGCATTCCAGAAGCTAGGACATGCGCAGAGCATCCCCGAGTATGGAGAAACAACATTCAGCACATGAGAGAAGGCTTTGCAGAGAAAGTGCCAACAATGCCAACAACTTGTTTCCTAGCTTCCCCTGTACTGGGGGAACGCAAGGCCATCAACTCTCACTGCCCTGTTTTGCCCGCACCATTCTCTTAGCCTCTTGAGTCTTTGTTCTGGATCACTGCCTTTCTTCAAGGTTCAACTTCAACGTAGCCTTTTCTTGGAAGCCATCTTTGGCCTAACTGAAACGAATCTAAACGGATCACACAAGAGGAAAAAAGCAATCCTATTTCTTCACAGTCCTCTCCAGCCTTCGAAGAATCCTAAGCCTTTTAACTGTATTAGTCATGAGATGATCCTTATGTTCGTAATTTAAGGTCAATTCCTCCACGCCACCTGTGTGTTAACAGCAGGAGAGAGAACAGTGGGAATCGTGGCTTCCAAAGCTTGCATTCTCTACTACTCTGGTCTCCAGCTAAGCCGAGGAGTGGGAGAAGTTGTGCTCTGCTCCTCTGGATCCAGTGGAACTCTGCAGCAGCCTGCAGGGCAACCACTGACGGGTCCTTGGTCAAGTGGTGGCAGATTTGGGTGAAAACATGTCAACATTGCCCTGGGGAGGACCTCAGCTCTTCAGCTGTAAAATTACAGAGCGGTTCTTTTGGCCATCAGCGACTCTCTCTACATGGGACCGAAGCATTTTTCCTCAGAGATGCTATAAGACAAAACTGAGAGATATATTCATATTGCAGAGTTTTGCAAACCCTCCGGATGTCCTAACAATAAGTTACAGATGTCTAATCCTAAATTAAGAAGTTAAATACAGTGTGGACTCTACAAATGGCAATTTTCTATAATTTGAGAAAAATATTTGGTAGCTCGATTCCCACTGGAAATGGTTGGCAACAGTTCTTCTCTCTGCTAAATATCTCTGTCAGCCTCTCCTAAGGCCCTGATCACACCAGAGAACAATAGACTTCCAAAAACAACAGAAAATTGCTCAGGAAAGTATAATTATAATTTTCCTCTGGGCATCTCAGTATTTTACAGCCAGGACAAGCATTGGGATAACTGAGTACATACATTCACGTTCCTTTAAAGGCATTAAACTGTATAGTTTGTGCTGTTGCCTTATTTGCTTTTGTTTTGAAAGGAGACTTTTTATCAGTTTTCCTGTGCCGTGCCATTTTATCTCTTTATTCTGCCTGCAATAAGATATCAGGCTAATATTGGCAGAGCAACTTCCTACAATGATTCTTTGTTCCTGGGGGAAAAAAAAGTATGAATAGCACATTATTAGAATGGAGAAGGAAGTGTGTTCCATTCCACTTATTATTTACTTAGTGAATATTGTCGTGGCACCAGGAGCTTGACAAACGATGAATAAAGGGACGCAATAGCCCAGTACACTCAGATCTTACATTTCCCATGGGGATCTCCGAGTACTTTGCAAACACTGTATCATAAATCAACACACTCCACAGTCAGCTGCAAGAAACCTGCTCTGAACACCTTACACTACCATTGGAGACGACATCACTGGATCTGAGATGTCTGAAGACTTGGAGAAGTGTAATCAAGACAGGATGGGTTGTGAATGACAGTGGCTGATGGGTTAGGAAGGGAAGGAGCTAGGAAGGAATACGGTAACAAGGAGACTCATAGCAGCTGGCTCTGTGGATCACTGACTGCTAACTGTGCTTTCAAAATCACATTCTTAACAGCTGACAGAGTAAATGTTTTACTTACTTCAAATTGGTTCTTATCCTTGTCTAACACATTCATGACATCTGCAGTTTAGTTTCATTTTTTTTTCTTCAGGAAAATTTATTTTCAAGACACTTATAGCTTACCTTACACTTTTCTGGTTACAACGACAACAACCAAAAATCAGCTCTATTCTGATTAATAGTCCCATTAAAGGTTTACCATTTACCAATGCAATGTGAAAATCAAAAATCAGGAATCTTACTCATTTGGGTCCCACTAAATTCTGAATTTATATAAAAGTACCTGGAAATTGATAAATTACGCTGTTAAAGTGTGGAGGCAATGAAATGTCTGTGATGTGGCAGGGGCCAAAGGCAGCAGTCAGCCAGCAACCACCCAAGGGTCCCTGGCATCAGGAACGATGGTTCATACTACAGGCCTTCACAGATAGTCAAGACACAAAACCTGTTGTACAACAGGGAGCCCTATGCTCAGAAATCAATTGCAAAGCAAAGGATCAGTAGGTAGATAGTAACTGTTTCAAAACAGGAGGCTGTCCGGGTGGCTGAGCTGGGACCGCAGCTTTAATCTCACTTTCCTCTATCCCTCTTAGGGTTCAGCTTTCTCTGAAGCTGCATTGGCAGCTTGAGCTCCATGCAAGTCTCCTGTGGGCCAAACATCCTCCTGGGAACAAACCCACGTTTTACCCACTCACTGTTGGAAGCTGTGTAGTCTGGTCATTCTCATCAGAGGACTGATGAGACGGAGTGCCCTAGAAGACAGGAAAGCACCGAGTAACAAAGCACAGGCATTCCAAGATGGCTGGAAGGATTTACACCCAGCAATGCAGTAGCCCCTCTATCTCAGGCTATGTGGCTCTGTGTTCAGGTCCCTGGGAAAGACACCACCATAGCAAAACTCTACACTAGGCATCTCTTTGCTTTTGTTTGTGTGTGCTTACATATGTCTATGTATGAGGAGGTCAGAAGGGAGTCAGATCTTCTGGAACTAGAGCTATAGATCACTGTGAGCTCTCTGATGTGGATGTTAGGTATAGAACCCAGGTCGTCTGCCAGGACAATATGTGCTCTTAACCTCTGGTTGGAAGCTATCATTCCAACCCTTGCACTGAATGTTTTAATAAGTGCTTCTGCCTACTGGAGCCTGTATCTCACACTCAACATAAGCTAACACAATCATCCTGCCGGCTTTGGCAGCCACTGTTCACTGCTGTGCCTGTGTGCTTTGTGTGCCTAAGTGCTGGGTGCTGTAGAAGGATGCAGAAGAACGGGCCAAGTTGAGATCACTGGCTAAGTGATACTCAGAGACAGGATGAGAACCTTCCCCTGGAGGCCCACAGAATTACCGTATGGAGAAAAGAAGACACCAAGGACGTAGGAAAACTCAGGAAATAGCACAATGGGGATATAATCCGGCAACTTTATACTTCACAGTGTTTTAATTTTCTCACAGTTTTCCTGCCATCTGTTTCAAAGCCAGTAAATGACAAAGGATGGATATTTGTCTTTCAAGGAACAAAAAAAAAAAAAAAAAAAAAAAAAACACCAGGTAAGGCCAAGGCCCACTCTACAAACCCTTTGGGTAGGAGTAACACAACAGCCAGGAGTCAACTTTGGGGAAAAGGTAAATAGGTTGTGATCTTTGGTTCCACAGTAAGAAAACGAGTAAGGTAGTTGATTCTGAAAAGCCTCAAAAGGGCTTACTAAAAATGATAGGAGAGCGAAGAATACAGAGGGAGCATTAAAATTCAATAGGAATCAACAATAGACAATTACTTTGCAGTTTTACTCAGTCCTTGAACTAACATGCTCATGGCAATCAAATTATTCATATCTGTATAGAATTTGGCCGTGTACCAGATTCCTCTTCCAAATTTCTGCTAGTAGTCATCTACTAGTGATTTCTGATGAAACGATCATTCCAGTTCCCTACAGACCTCCTAATGTCAGCATTTTATCACCATTGGTTAACTTACAATCCTATTTGTTCTGATGTTCTGGTCTTTTTGGGGTTTGGTTCAGATTCTTTCAATCAATACTAATCAGAGAGATGAGACTAATGATATTAGATGATTCTAACTTCACAAAGCTGCAAGAGGTTTCCCTGATGTCTTGGTTATGGTTTCTACTGCTATGAAGAGACACCTTGACCATGACTACATTTAGGAAAACATTTAGTTGGGTGGCTTACATTTTCAGAGGTTTAGTCCATTATCATCATGGTGCAACATGGTGGCATGCAGGCAGACATGGTGCTGGAGAAGGAGCTGAGAGTTAAAACATCTTGACCTGCAGGCAACAGGAAGTGGTCTCAGACATTGGGCGTGGCTTGAGCATACATGAGACCTTAAATCCCACCTCCACAGTGGCACACTTCTTCCAACAAGACTGTACCTACTCCAACAAAGCCACATCTCCTAATAGTACCACTCTCTATGAGTTTATGGGAGCCAATTACATCCAAACTACCACATCTGGCCAGTCAGAAAACCAATAGTTCCCAAACAAAATGGAACCCTCTAGAAGCAGGAGGACACTGGATTGTGTTTGTGTCAAGCAAAGCATTTAAGAGAAACAGATGGGCTTTTGGGAACAACTCTGTGTTGCTATATAAGGTTTTCCTCTGATGGAACTGATGAGGAGCCTGCACGCCATGAAAACTCTCATTCCTCTTGCTTCTTATGCTGGCTGGCAGTGGTTACTGTTCTCCTCTTGGGGCCCCTGAAAAGCAGGAGTCACAGAGGACTGGCTCTGTTAAGACACAAACTTCAAGCATTGCCCATTCTACAGAAGGTTTATTTGGCAAACAAAATTTTTCTTCTTTCTTTCAACTTCTAAGATCAACAGCTTTGGGGTTGACTTGACCTAAGCAGTGGGGAATGGAGAGCTGACAGACACAGAGAAAAGCTGGGATCAGTTGGGTTGTGTGTTCCGATGGAAACAGACCATCACCTGTCTGGGAATATCTATTAACTGGAGCACCAATGATGGAAAAGAGGGCTAGTTAGTCTCTGTAGGTCTCTACGGTGGAGTGGTCTCTCAGATTGTTGTCACCCAGGGAAACTGTACTTAGTACTTTCTTGGCACACTCTCAACATCAGAACTCCTCAACCAGGGGATGGCTTTGCCATTCCTGAATCTGACCCAGGAAAGGCCTTGCCATTCCTATAAACCTGAGGCATTGGGTCTCTGACATGGCTGAACTCAGATCAATAATACATCACTTGTGTCTTCCCCACACCTTCCTAGTCCATTCTGCCTATCTGGTTCTCATCTATTTGTGATAATGCCATTCTTTTTAATAAGTGACCAGGACACTGCAGACTGCCTCTGACCTGACACCCCAAGAACAGGAAGGAATGAGAAGAGCACTCTGCCTGCCTTTCTTCCCTTTTACCTGTATCACACTCTTTCCTCTTATAAGTCCCTTTACTTCTTCCTGGGGAATAGACGATTAAGTCTTATCTCTATTCCATGATTTTGTCTCTGGTGTCAAAAATTCAGGGCTAAAAATTAATGTGATCACATGTCAAAGTTTCCACTTTTATGTTGTCTAATCCCACACAGGGATGGAAAGATAGTTAGGCATGAACAAGAACATGACAGGTATTGCAACATCCTTCACACCTTTCCAAAAAAGTTCTGTTCTCCTGCAGCTGGCTGACACATAACCTCTCCTGATTTATGTCCCTACGTGACTTTTCTAGCTTTGCACAGAATTAGAACAAAAGTGGGACAAGAAAGATAAAGTAAGGACAGCAAGGAATAGGTCATGATCTGAAGGTCCCTTGTTGCAGAATCTACAAAAAGCAGAGCTACAGTTTTTACCCCATGTTCTATCTCTCTGTCAGTTAATATGCCTAATTTTTTGACCTGTGTGATGGATGCTGCTTGATCAGGTTGTGATAGAGTCCTCCTGTTCATGCTGCTATTACAAATGGCCTATCCTCCTGCTCACTACCTTTCTGTGTTGAAATTGCTGCTGTAGCTCAGTAGCTGTCTGTCCCTGCAAAACTTGAAATGCTTAAAGGCAGACGCTCTCATATACACAACCCTACACCACATCCTCTCTTCTCCCTTTGCAACCTGTAAGGACACTGTGAGAGCAGATAGCCCACTTTACCTGTGACAAGAGGAAAGACTGTGAGGACAGGCAGCAAAGGGAAAAACAGTAGACAAAAAAGGCTCAGCCTGACATGTGCATGACAGTTTTGAAATATATATAGGGATGATTTCCAGAAAATTACTACAACAGACTCTGCCTGGTTTACTATCTACATTTTTTATCAAATAATCACATAAAAATGATCGAACTAATCTTCAATAATAAGCATAAGATGTGATAACTAGGTTTCTTCTTTTTTCTTTTCTTTTTTTTTTTTTTGTTGTTGTTGATGTTAAGGACAAACCTTGACATTGCTCAAATTAATGAACTAAACTATCTGACTATTAATAAAGGCTTGAGGGCGCTGGGATGTCTCAATCTTCCATATATGAAATACAATCTTCCATAAAACAAAGGCGACTATATTTTACTGGCAACCTCAAAGACAGGCTCATTACATTCATTCCAGTTTAATATACATTTTTAATTATTCATCTGCAAGACATAAAATAGCTCATTTTGAGAAGCCTCATTTGGATGTTAATTTGCAAATAAGAGCCAGAAAGAAATCTGTATAAATTATTCCTGTAAATATATGTACATAAAATATCTCCTAAAATTTTAACAAACCAGTGACTAAGATCTTGTTGGGAGGAATGAGCCAAAGATAATCACCCCAAGTTGGGATAATTTTATCGCCGTCCATCTTCTGTGAGTTTCTTTAGTAATCTGAAGGGTAGATTAGACTCTCATTATGAATTCTTATAAACATCATTTGAGATGATGGGAAAGTAATTTGAAGAATTTGGGGCCTGGTAATGAGTTCCCTTTGAAGTTGGGGAGGGATAGCAGTGGGAACAGAATCTGAGATAATTGCTGGTTGTCTCTGAGGAGTCCAAATGTTGATGAAGCTTCTGTGTTTAATAATTAAGCATACTAACCTCAGAGCAGGGGGGAGTAATGTGGCAGGGACCCCTGACATTTAAAAAACCTGCCTCTTGTTTTACCAATGCACTTTCCAACCCATCCTTCTCTGTCCCTGCCTCCCCTCCCCCACCTCTGCTCTCAGACATGTATCTGTCTCAGGCACTGAGAGAGAAAAACTGGAAGGGGGTGAGGGGGTGGGGGAGACAGGGATGACGATTTGCCTTGACTTTGGCCTGTGGGCACTACAGCTGTAAAATGCCCACCTTACTGCCTAAGGTGCCATCCTGGAGAACAAGGGCAAAGATTCTTCCCACAAACTTGTTCAGGAAATCAACAAATGTTTGCCTTGCTCTTTGAAGTTTACAAGCGTTTGCATCTGGGCGAAGTCCAATTAGTGCAAACTCTAGGCGTGGCCCTTTCTTCCCATTCATCTGAATCTCTGCGAGAATTTCATTCTAGTTAATCATGCTGTGCTCTAGAGTATTCTCCCATGACCTACTATCAAGGGAACACTCATCTATTTCTCATTTTCTCCCTATGGCCTCAGTAACCCTAGCCCGATCAGAAGAGCCCATTGCCACAGCTGCATGAGTTAGTGGGCTTCTGAAGGGAAAGCAGAAAGAGATGTGTGCATTTTCATACCAGTCCCCAGAGCATCCTTCTGGTCTAGAGGCATGTCACAACCATGTCAGCAAAGCATCTAGAAAGGAAGGGAGTGGAGGGTTTGGCTGTGCACATCTAGAAACCAGCATCAAGGGTGTGAGCTCTGCTCTACTAATTGTATCTGTCTGTGCCTGCCTTCTGAGCGCTGGAGTTTAGCGTGTCAACTTAGGACATGTAAGGGGGCATAACAACGTCTACATAGTAAACCTCAAATCTCGGTTCACAGTGAAGCAGGCGGAAGCAGCAACATCTGTCTCTGGTTGTCCTCTCCTACATGGCTTCTGTCTACCCTGATGTGGGCCGTCCTATGACACCTGGCTTTCCCACAACGTTCCCTTGTGCATCCCTTGCAGTCGCCAGACACTGCCATTGGCTGCTCTCCTTCCACCCAGGGTGAGGGAGAAGGCAAGCTGGTATGGGGAATGTTGCTGCTTCTTCAGGCTCAAGACCAAATGGCACCCTGTGAAGCAGAACACTGTTCCTGGGTGCCAGGTGAGGATAATACAGGGGCACGTAGGATGGCTGCAGATGAAAGCAGAGAATGAAGACTGTATTTACCAAGTTGAGTGGAACGGTGTAGACTCCAGAGAGCATTTTCAAATAACAACAGATGTCTCCCATTTGTCCTCACGGGAGAACAGATTTCACTAACAAAAGGATCTGGGGTTTGTGAAGCAGGGTTTCCAAGGTCAGAGGCGGCATTTAATTGTTCAGATGGATCATAGCAAGGCTGAGATCTACCACTACCACCACACTTCTTTGCTTTTCCTCTACTCCATGACTAACAGCCGCTCAGCATCTGGAGGTACAGCCTAGGTGTTATCAGTGGGAGACTAGTTCAAATGGTTTTGTAGCCCCAGGCACCAAGTATCACCCTGTGGAGCATATTCCACATTGGATGGAGTCACACCAGCAGTGACATCTCCATTTGCATGATATGAGAGAAAAGATCTGGGACACTGAACATGATTTTTAAATCGTTCCCAGAAGCAGGACATCTGGGCTCCCCTTCATTTTGATAATCTTCCAAAAAAAAAAAAAAAAAAAAAAAGTGTCTGAAAAGTGTGTGATGAGCTAAAACTATACTTGATCATTTTCTTACATTCATACATTTTAAATCCATCTTTGTAAATGGTGTGCGTTTAACAAGGCAAGGCATTGTTTCTGGGGAAGGATGCTGCTGCTTCCCACTCTATGTGGTGACATAGCCCCTTCATCTGTGAAACAATGACAGGAAATGATAGTTGCTTGTCCCAACAGTTTTATTCAGCAAAAGTAAAATCTGGCAACCCAAAAGTGAGTTGTTGCCTTACATTATAGACAAGCAAACAGTTACATTCCCCAATTCTTACTTTCCTTTTCTGTAGTAATCTGTGGTATACATTAGTCTAGAATGACCAGCCGAAATAGAAGAGGAACAGGAAAGAAGGGAGGAAGGAAGGGAGGGAAGGAGGAAGGGAGGGAGGGAGGAAGGGAGGGAGGGAGGAAAGGAGGGAGGGAGGAAAGGAGGGAGGGAGGAAAGGAGAGAAGAAGGGAAAAGCTATTCTTAAGAGATGACTCCAATAATAAGATCTACTATAAATAACACTAATAAGTATCTCAGGAAAGAAATAAAACTCTAGAGTTGATTTTTAAGTAATTAGATAGATGATAGACAGACAGACAGACAGACAGACAGATCCCAGAAATGAAGTTAGCCATGCTCCCAGTAACTTCCCCTCTGTGAAGTACACACTGCTTTTCCAGCTTGGAGACCCAAGCCTGCCTGACTCCACAGACCTTTGCTTCCAGCACTGAATCTATGATGCTAGTGTATTCCTGTCCCAGGACCTCTCCAGTGGTCTTGGTGTAGGCCACAATATTTCTGTTTCTGTCAGCGTGGCCTGCTGGTGAGCAGGCTGCCTCAGACTCTCTGGGAGAGAGCAGAGAGGAGGTGGAAAAGAAATACAATAGGGCAGGCAGCTCTGGGGGCAAAGCATCTGACAGGACAGGAGGGTGGAAATAAACAGAAAGAGATTGTCTGCCCTCTCACCTTTCATCCCTGACTCAGAGAGATAAGACCTAACAGGGAGGCCATCTGGGCTCAGTTTCAGATGTTCAGATGTTCAGTGCCTCTTTCCCTTTGAAAAACCCATCTCTGCTGTTTGTTGGCTCAGGGAGGTTGTTAGTGGTCAACACTCCTTCCAAAGGCTGCGGTGGGATCGTTACCATCCGAGGGATGTATAGCATATGACACTTTGAAATCATCTTTCATGTAAATGTTACATGTGGACACATATGTTAAAACAGTACAGGAACTTAGTTGGATGCTAGCTATGTTGAGTCATCCGGCCCGGGGAGGACTAAAGCCCTTGGAAACCATGGTTACTGCTTCCTCTGCCTTCATCATTCTCCATTGTTCTACTGCTCTCCCCCCCCTTCTGTTATCAAAGTCCACTGGAAGGAAAGACCCGCCACCCTGTCATTCAGACATTTTAGCGACCCAGACTGAAAGTGTCTTCGATGACTGGACGTCACTGTTCATGTTGGGAATTGTAGACAGAGTTTCTTTCTGCCGGGTCCCTCCACCCTTCAGCCCCATCTACAGGAAATAATTTATAATCGAAGCCAATTCTGCTGGTTTTCCTCACTGAGAATGCCTTCCTTAAAATAGCTATTACCCTTCGACATTCCCACTTCATCCCGGGATCAAAAGGCTTATTTGGTGACGGCTAACATGGTTAACAGCCTGGAGCTGAATTGCCCTGATTCAGATCCTGACTTCCCACAAATTAGTGTCTGACCTTCTTCCTGTGAGCTACCCCGAGCCTCACTTTCATCCACTACAAAACAAAGATGGCTCTACTGAGCTTCTTGGTGGATATCTAGTGGCACAGAGCTGTTGGAACCACAGCTGACACACTAACATCATAAGGACTTGTCAGAAATCACTATCTGAACATATTTTTCTTTGGCTTAAAATGAAAAATTGAAGGAAAACAAAAACAAACAGCAAAAAAACCTAGCTCCTCAGAAAATGATGGTCAAAGAAAGCCTTTACTTTTCAGGTTAGTGTCTTTTTATAAAATTCTGCCCGAGGTTGTTTTGTGTCTTTTTTTTTTTTCCACATTGAAAGAAAAACCAATAAAGAAGAGCCAGGCATGATGGCGTTCGCCTGTAACCCCAGCACTTGGGGCACAAAGGCAGGAGTCATGTGGATTGAAGCCAGTTTAAGCTACACGGTGAGACCCTGCCTTGAAAGGGGGGATGGGAGCATGACTCAGTAGTAAAGCGCTTGCCTAGCGAGACAAGGCTCTGTGTTGACTCTGTAGTGGTGGATGTATGTGTGTTTGCATGCATCTGGTATTGTTGAACTTTTTCCCCAGACTGTGGTGGCGCACACCTTTAATCCCAGTATTCAGGAAGCAGAGGCAGGCAGATCTCTGTGAGTTCAAAGCCAGCCTGGTCTACAGAGCAAATTCCAGGACAGTCTCCAAAGCCATACAGAGAACCCCTGTCTCAATAAAACAAAACAAAGTAAGTTTTCAAGTAAAACTATATGTAAGAAAACATGTGAAGCTTTTTATCTTTTCTCCAAAGTTGAAATTATTCACTTGTTACTAATCTAAAGCCTTCTTCATAGACTGATAATGTCTTATCTTGGTACATGCTTTATACATATTTCTCCGGAGCTCCCTGCATTATTAATAAAGTAAATACTAAATAAGATTTGGAAGGGAATAGAAAGAAAGGTATTAAGTGAGTTTACAAAAGGAAAAAATCACTCATTTCACCTTTAAAAATGTCTCAAGATAATGTTTTCAATAAATCCACTCTGCACCACAGTACAGACAGTTTCCAAAAATGGCATTTGGTGATGCAGGAACTGGAGTCCTTTTGTAACACAGTCAGATCTCTGCAAATACACTTAAATGTCCTAAGAATCCTCAGAATGCATGAGGTGAGGGGGCAGAAGTTCCTGTACCTCCCAGCTCCCCCAGTAAGTGGGTAACATCCTACTAAATCTCCACAAATAAGCCTGCAGCAATCAAGAAATACTTTTTATGTAAATTAACTGCATTTTTATTGAACCAAATATGAGTTTGTGAAAGTTTAAAAAGAAAGTTTTCTTCTCGCCTGGGTTTGCATCGTGATTCTGAAAGGGCACACTGAAGAGCGGCATGAATAGTCATCTCTCTGGGGACCAGGCAGTTATTGATCGCCTACTTCAACACCGGCTTCCTGTCTTGTCCTTCCGGTCAAGTCTCATGGCTGCTTGATGTGTCTGCCGTTGGAAGTTCAGATCAGAATATTTAATTATCTACAAAGGATGTTCTATGGATTAACTGTCAAGTGTTTTGAGACCATTAACTACTTGATAAATGCTAATGAGCTACTTCAAGGAAGCAGATATTACTGGTTAGTCTAACTTGTATTCTTTCATGTGCCTGTACAATCCCCTTAGGTTTTATTATTATTTATACAGACTTGTTTTTAGACTGCGTTACAACCCTGCACTGTCCTGCTAATAATCATCATGCCTTAATTATAAAAGTCTTGAGTTTGAACGTGCTGTTGCTGTGTTAGGATCAGAGCAAAGGCAATCTGCCTAAAGCCTCCATGTGGCTGGTAATCATCAGGGCAAAATAAGCCTGTGAATTCTAGCTGGGCATTGGTGGCACACTCCTTTAATCCCAGCATGCAGGAGACAGGCAGGTGAATTTCTGTGAGTTCGAGGCCAGCCTGATCTACAGAGCTAGTTCTAGGACATGCTCCAAAGCAATATAGAGAAACCCTGTCTCAAAAAATCAAAATAATAATAATAATAATAATAATAATAATAATAAAAAGAAAGAAAGAAACTAAAAGTAAAGAAGCCTGTGAACTCTAACAGGGAGAGTTGACTAGTTACCTTAAGGAACTAGGTACCTTAAGACCAGAAGGCCAAGGGAGAAATAAATTAATATATATATATAGAGAGAGAGACGTTAAACCCAGCATTTTGACCAAAAGTGCTTTAGAAATGATTTTAGAAATTTTAGACTTTGTAATTTGATTTCCATCTTTTTATGGAATGTATTTAGAATGAACTAGAAGCTAGAATCATTGCACAATTTTCTTTCCTATGGGGTGGGAAAAGGAAAGGGGAAACGATGACACATTGTCTTCGAATTGAAAGAGAGTGAATAAAGAAATCTCTAATTTAGGGTTACAAAATGTCCATCTCTGATCCCACCTCAGCCTTGATTCATACAGGGCTCCTGAACAGACCCTTGAATCTGATATCTGTCACATGTTCACACCCCTACCTGTAAAATTGAAATGAAAACAATGCCTCAGTTCCTACCTCACTGAGAAGTCATAAAGATTAGAGTTAGAACATTGAACTTCAAAGATGAAAGGCTCAATATAAATTCCAAGCATTATTGTCCAGACATAGTGTGGACTTTCAGGGATAAGCATCTTAAGCTTGTTGCTACCTATGGGCAGATCCAAGCTGAGATGACCTTGCTAGAGCTGTGGGAGAGGCAGGAGAACTTTCGGCCAAGATGTGGAAGCAGCTGTCTCCCAGACAATGTAAGTGTGTTAATTAGCTCACAGTGGTCCTTCCTTCTCTGAATACACACTTAGTACGCACCTGATACAATAGCTCTGCTCCCATTGCACTAAATAGAATGTTTTTCCTGTATCTACAATGTGCAAATGAGGTCACTGTGTATTTCCTATTTGGTCTACATGCAGTACAAAGGATATTTCAGTCTACACACATTCAGTGCACAGAATGCTTTAGTCTACATACGTGCAATGTACAGGATACTTAAGTCTACATACATGCAGTGCACAGGATGCTTTAGTCTACAAACTCGCACAGCAATGCTGGAGCATCTGAGAGTAAGAAAAACCTCCACCAAGAAATGTTCAACAATTTTGAAGCTGATTCCCATTAGTAGTGACTGCATTAGGCCATGACATGCACTGTGACAAATCGATATTTTGCACATTTTTCCCTTGAATCTACAAGTGCTAGAAATTATTGCTGAAGATGTTCCTGAAAGCCTAAAGTAATAACTCCATCACAGCTTTCAGAACCACCAAGTGCCAAGGGGTCCTTCATCTCATATGCTAGATATTTCTACCATGTTTGGCAGGCAGCACACAAGCCTCCAGATGACTTTGAGTGTAGTCAAGGCTACATAAGAGACAACACTCTGTATGTAGGTGAGTGTGCCCCTACAATACCTGTATCTGGCTTCCAACTGTTTGGTACAGAATAAATAATGACAGGTTGGGGTACTGTCTGGCAACAGCATGCTTCTTAGCGTGCATCATTTGAAACAGCTGTTCCTAAGCTGTTTTAACGATCTCCAGGCCCTAATCACCCTTGGAAACCTGATTCCAATATATGAACAGTTCAAATAGAGGGAAAAAACCCAACCTTTCCTATATGGAGATAGCAAATACTAAGAGTCTGCCAATTTTTTGAATAGCCTAGAGGTCATTGTCACAGAGTTAGCTTTCCAATCTCTATCTTAAAGGTTGGCTTTCCTTAAGGGCATGTAATAACTATTGATTTTCTTCAAATTACATTTAGTTTTCCCATCTTCTTTTAAAAACACACTATTAAACTGGTTGTGTCTATAGAAGGATCTGTTTCCCTATGGTTGTTTTTTTGTGCAAAGACCTTAGTTCCAATAAAGCTTTATTTACAAATTCAGATGATGCCAGAGCTAGGGTCTCTGGTCTAAGGGGAGAAAGACTAAAATCAAATTCTGTATCTCCCTGGTACCGTCACTGTCCAAAGTTCAGAATAAGTTTCCCTGAAACAATTCACAATTAGTCAGCAACTTGTGGACTTTGACGATTTCTCATACAGAGAGAGAGAGAGAGAGAGAGAGAGAGAGAGAGAGAGAGAGAGAGAGAGAGAGAGAATGCTACTGGGAAATATCTTAGTTAGGGTCTATTGAAACACCATGACCAGAAGCAACTTGGGAAGGAAAGGGTTTATTTCTTTTATACTTCTAGGCTACAATCCATCACTGAGGGAACTCAGGACAGGAACTCAAACAGGGCAGGAACGAACCTAGAGACAGGAGCTGATGCAGAGGCCATGGAAGGGTGCTGCTTACTGCCTTGCTCCTTGTGGCTTGCTCAACCTGCTTTCTTATAGAACCCAAGACTAATAGCCTAAGGATGGCACTACCCGTGATGGGCTGGGCACTCCCCCATTAATCACCAATTAAGAAAATGCTTTACAGCTGGATCTTATGGAGGCATTTTCTCAACTAAGGTTCCCTCCTTTCAGATACAGATTGTGTCATGTTGACATAAAAGTAGCCAGCACAGGGTGAAAACCTGAAAAGCAAAATACATTCTACTTTGTTTGATTTTCTTTTTTACATCAACTCACTTTCAGGATGAGTCTGGGTCTGGATTTTCAACGTCCTACTGTGAGCCTAAAGTTTTGGATTTCAGTTTTTCTTGGGACAGAGCTAGGGAAATGATTCACTGTGTAAGAACACTTGCTCTGTAGGCATTGGGACATGAACTTGAGTTTGAACACACACACATTTAAAACAAACAAACAAACAAACAAAAACTTAATGTGACCTTTCATGCCTATAGGCCCAGCACTGGGGTGGGATGTGGGGGGTGGGGAAACAGATGGATCTAGGAAGCTCACTGGCCACCCAGCCTAGCCAAAACAACGCGTTTCTGGTTCAGGGAGACACCTTGCCTTATAGAATTAAGGCAGATGGAAAGGGGAGACACCCAGAGTTCACCTCTGGTTTCTACATGCACATGCATGAGTGTGCACTCCAACATACACACATGCATTCAACACACACATACACACACACCATGAGCACATGCAGAAAGTGATTTTAAGAAGATGCCTAGACTTAGAATTATGACTCTGATCATACAGGGACCAGCAGCCTCCATATCACCCGGCACCTGTTGAAGTGTGGACTCTTGGGCTCCACCCAAGACCTTCTTGAATCTGTACTTGAACTGGATCCCTAGGCTGTGTGTGCACACATTCAACTTGAAAAACACCAAAATGTTTCTCTACTGAGAAATGGATATCACCTACAGGTGGAATGAAAGGGGTCACCTCAGGGACTGCATAATGGGTGCTTAGTGAGCGAGGCCAGAGCTACACATGTTCAACACGCAGGGATGGGGAGTGCACTTTGGATGAGAATCACCTGAAACAATTCCTGGCAGCCAGGACTGATGGAACAGGAAGGAGATGTTGTTATGTTGGAGATCATTTTACCTTGTAACGCCTTCTGAAGGAGGGGCAGCCTGCTGGAGCTGTCTTCAAGAGAAAACTGTAATTTTTAGAAACTCAGAACAGAGAAGAAATACCCCAACCTCTTCTCCCCCTCCCTCTCTTGGTCCCACTGGCCAAGCCCACACTGAAGACAGGCAGAGGCATGGAGGACAAAGTCCTCATGTGCCAAGTGCCCAGGGCACACAGCAGGGAAAGTGAGAATCACAAGACCGCGCCAGGAATACCTGTTAGAGGCTAGGTCTCTCCAGCTGCTGCTACGCATCATCAACCTGGTGTCTCTCTTTCCCTGGCACCTGTGTCCCCACCCCACACTGTAACGTTGACTTTTCCTATTATTCAAAAACACTAAATTACTCAACCTCTGTAATTACCCAACTAAAACACCATTAAAAAAAAATGCCTTTACATATCTCCATACCACCTCAAAAAACCACACCTCAAAATTGCTCTTTCTTACCTCCTCAACCCAATTAAATTAAAGCATGCCTGTTGCATGTTGTCAGCGAGATCAGCCTATGGGATGGGAGGCTTGCCACCTTAGCTGGCCACCACGCTAGCACAGAAGATTGCCTCCCTCTCCTACCCACAGCTAGAAATCTTTTCCCAGTGACTTGTCACTTTGTTTCCAGACAGTAGCCATAGCTGGAGCAGCGTCTTACCCAGATACAAGAAGCAACAATATCAATAGAGTCAAGGGAGGTGGTAAGGAATGGATTCATAATGGAGCATCTGTCTCTTAGTCATCCAGTCCTCAGGTAAATAGCTTCTTGTAGCTGTGATATGTAAAATGGAGTGTTACAATAATTAAATGGGCGGCCATTAGGCTGAGGCAGCTGTGGTGTCCTGGGATGCTACATAAGCAAACTAGAAAGTCGACTCAGCAGGACTCATCCCAGCTGGGAGCTGAGCCTTGCTTATCAATCAGAAAGTGCCGGCTAACCTCTAAACAGGGACTATAGTGAGATAGTCTTCCCTCCCGCACCTGTCGCACTGACCACGCCCACTGGGGGTGGGGACAGGGGCAGATGATCAGGAACCTGGAGCTCTCTCTTGCTTCCTGGATGGAGACAGAGTCATCCTTGGGACAGGAACCTGCTGGCGTTCATCTGTCTCCCTGAATGAACGTCTATTCAGCCGATCTGTTTTCCCCATCCTTATTTTTCCACGATAGGGGACTGAAATGAAGGCTACTACCCCACGTTAGCCAGTCACATCCTCACTGTGCTTCAGTGACCCCCACCCTGCTCCCACACCTGACCCCCACCCTGCTCCTACACCTGGCTGGAGCTGTAAGCCACCTGCAGTTTGGAGCTGCCCAACTCATGAATCATGGGTATTTGTTCCAATGATCACTTCAGCACTTCAGTGTGCATCACCTTATCTCTCCCTGTATGTTGCCTACAACAGTAGTAGCTGTCTCCCCAGTTTAAAATGGAAAAAACAAAACAAAAAACACGGGATTTAAAACACACTGCATAAAAATAGTTAGCTGGTCTCTTAGCTATAATAATATCATAATATCATCATTACTATAGCTATTGTTACTGATACTTAGCAACATTTCAAATGCTATAAAAAAATTTCCAGTTGTCAATCAGCCTGTGCTTCACAAACACAGCGTACATCATTCTCTTGGACGATCATGCCAACCTGAGTCCAGTCATCTGCATTGCAAGAAACCAACAACGGGGCTTTCTTCCTCACAGCCCAGGAGGGTTCTCCCTGCCGGTCAACTAGAGCCTCACAAACACAGTATTTCCCAAGCAGAATTACAGACCCTGCCTCAAAAAAGAAGGCATAGACATAGCACAGCTTCTTGTTCCCCGCTTTAGCCAAAGCCCTGGTTTGTGTGTGTGGTGGTTGAAGATAGGTACAGGGAAGACGAGTACTCAGGGTGGGCTCATCGCTGTCTTTTCTATTCTCAAATAAATTTGATCAATCATCTATTTGCCAACTCCCTTCATTTTCCATTATATAATCTTGTTCATTTTCCATTATATAATCTTGTAGCTATCTGACATACTTGCCTGAAGGCATGAAGGAAAAAAAAAAAAGCAAGACAGAGATAATCTGGTGTGCATGTAAGGGGCGGGGCATGAGTGTGTGAGTGTGCATGCATGTGTGAGTGTGTTGGTGTGCAAGTACACATGTGCATGTTGTGCATGTACACATGTGTGTGTTGGTGTGCATGTATGTGTGTGCGTGTGCACCCACTCGTGTGTATGGGTGTGTTAACATGCATGTATAGCTCTGAAAAAAATGTAAAAGGCAAAAGTGTAACACTCAGGGTACATGAACTGCAAAATATGATAGCAAATAAAAGAAAGAAGGAAAATGGGGGTAAGGAAAGAAAGGAGGGGAGAGAGTAGAAGAGAAAAGGAGGGAGCTAAATCCCGGTGTGATATTTGAAATAGTACTGAATTCGCATTGGGACAGAGAAAGCAGAGTCTTACAGGTAGTGTGATTTTCTGTTGTTTTTACTTTATGGCACATTGGAGACGATGCCTCTGTTTCCTTCATGTCTGCTCCCCAAACTACAGAGGGGAATTTAGCCTGGGTCATCCTAGGAAAACTGGCAGGAGTGAGGGGACCACTTTCAACCCTGATTCTCCTGTGGCATGCAGACACCGAATGTCTAAAACCACCCTTTAAGCCTGCCAAGCATCCAGGGCATCTGGCCGTCGAGTTTGAGTTCATGCCACACAAACTCCCATTCTCAGGTTAAGCAAGCAGGTGCTATTTGTTTTTCAAAACGTTAACACAACTATCAGCCACAAAAATTACCTGAGCTGAGAGGAATCCCACTGCCGGCTTTGTCTGTGTCAAAGCTCCCTTTCAGAGAGCCTGGGGACCTGGAGGTCACATACTTCCTGTATGAAGTCAGAGAGCCCGGGACAAGAAGTGTCATTCAATGTGTGTATAAGAATTGCAAAATCCAGGTTTCCCAGCACAGTTCCAAGGGTTGCCACAGTCACCTAGTTTATTTTGGTAACTTTGGCAAACATGCATTTGCCTCAATAAACATATTTTCTTTTCTAGATTGGTGCACAAAAGTCACAGGAAAATACTACTTAGAAGGAAGGCACACTTCAATGTTATTTAAATAAACTTTATTTGCAGCACAGCATAGGAGATACACAAACAACAGCTACATTGGTGGGTGAATCTCCAATAATCTTTTTACATATTTTGATTCTCCTATCCATGCCCTTGATGAAAAAGAAAAATGAATTATGGAGAAACATCAAAACTACGGTGTCCGTGTTCCTCGTTGTTTTCCCGTTGTGGTAAAAGAGCAGCTAACATAAGCTTTAGCAGTCTCACCGTTTGAAGAGTACTGTTCAGTTCCATTGAGACTTGATGATTAAGTGCATGCATGTTTGTACACATTCACCTCCTTGAACAACAATCTGACCCCTTGGACAGTAACTCCATGTTCCCTCTCCCCAGCCCTGTGAGGACCACCACTCTACATTCTACGAGTTCGACAGTTCTAGGCCTCTCATACAGGTGGAATGACTTAGTACTTATCTTTTCATATCTGGCTTACTTCACCCAGCAAAATATATTCAAGATTGATTCCTGTTGTAGCCTGTATCACAATTTCATCCTTTTCTAAGGCTAACATCCCATTGTATGCATATGCCAGATGTGTTTATCTATCCAAACATCATTTCTTCTGTCGGTGCACGTTTGGGTTCTTTCCACCACGTCCATGAATGCTGCTGTGTATGTGGGTATATAAATATCTATTGAGTCCCTGGTTTCAATTTTGTGGGCTGCATATATGCCTTCCACATTATTTTAATTATATTTATGGAAATGCCTTCATCTGACAGGGAAAACCAGTCTTTTGGCCCAGCATGTGTGTGTTTTTGAGGGAGCTGTCACTACGCTGGCAGAGGAGGAAGTGGGCATCCAGCATCCGTAGCTCGGGGGACCTGTGCAGCCCACACTCACATCCTCCTCCCTCCAGTGCTTTCTTCACTCTAGAAATGTCTGAGTGCCCAGGGACCTCTTTGAAAAGGGAGTTGTGCTCACCACGAAAACGTATCGTGTGGACTCCTCAATAGCTACTCAACAGCAACAAGAACAAAGATGGACAAGCTGCATCAGAAGGGAGCAGAAGCAGCGTTTGGGGGTGGGGTGAGGGCTGGGGTGGAGGGGTAGAGTAGGGGCTGGAGTGGGGGGTAGAGTAGGGGCTGGGGGGATGGTTATGCCCCAAGGGAAATGCTGGAGAAAGCGGAATTCCATAAGCAGAAAAGAGAAAAGATGAGAAACACAGAAAGAGGGGAGAAGAATTAGTATGGGGGTGGCAGAGACTTTCTGTACCACCCTGAGGCAAAGGACCCCAAAGAACTGTTGACATAGAGAAGCCAAAATCATGAGTTCACATACACCCTCTAGCTTCCACGGGAATGCTAGCAAGAACCAACAAGAAAAGAAGAAGGAGAAGGGGGAGGAGGAAGAAGAAGAAAAAGGAGGAGGAAAAGGAGGAGGAGGAGAAAGAGAGGAGGAGGAGGAGGAGGAGGAGGAGGAGGAGGAGGAGGATGATTCTCTCAAGACTTTCAAGACCCCACCTTCCATAGGTATCAAGTGCAGTGGAGAAGGAAAGTCTCACAGGGGCCAATGGCTCCCAGAGCAGATGGCATCCCCAAACAGAAAAGTCATTCCAGAGGTCACAGACCGTGTGAAGGCTGCGTCAAGGCTGCGCTCTGAGAGCAGAAGCTAAAAGAAGACGCTAGAAGCTCCCCAGCTCCATGAGGGTCAGGGCTCTGGAGGAGAATCCACTCATGAGGGGAAGACCACTTCGGAAAACACCCGGCCCCCGTGATCTGGACAAGACTCGGGAAAGAAACTGCTTGGGTTAGTCCCACAAGAGGGTTCATAGCCCTCTCAAGTTCAGTTACCCACAGCCACCCTCGGAAGCCCACCCTTCTTGCCAGACTTCAGCAGACTCCAGTATTAGGGAAGAAAACAGCTGGAATCTAGTAGCTGTTGGAGGAACAGGCCTTCGCTCAAATTCTATTGTGAAATGTTTTCGTCCAGGGTTGTCTTCAAAGGGTGACCCCAAATCTCACCAAGCCGGAGAGGACAGACAATTCCTTTTGATCCACTTGAAAGTTGTCCTTCAGGCAGTGATATGACCTGTTCATTCAACCAGTGACAGCGCTCTTACTCCACATTCAGTCCAGCTCACAGACACAACAACAGAATGGGGCCATTCTTCCTCTCGGGAAGCTCATGTCTGATAAAGAAAGGGACTAATAAAAGCAATTACAGGCTGGGAGGAGGGGACTCAGTGGAGGAGCTCTGGCCTGGTGTGTTCGAGACCCTGGGTTCCACACAAAGACAAGGCTTACGAAAGAAGAAAATTTGAAGTGAATTAAGCTCGCATAAGAAATTAAGGGCACATCTGGAATGTGGGAAGAATACAAAATCCAGATGACCAGGACCACTTGCTAGATTTGTATTTGTTTCCTCTCATTGATACAGCAAATGACTCCAAACATAACGGCTTGAAACAACATGACTTTAGTATAGTGAGGTCAGGGGGGCCAAAGTGGGTGCTAGGGGCTAAAGTAAGGATGTCAGCAGAACTACTTTTCTTCCAGAGGCTTCTGCAGAGGGTTCACTCGTGTCCTATCCACTTTCTGGATGCCTGGTTCCATTGGCTCAATGCCTCTTCCCAGCAATGCCTTCACTCGAACCTCTGCTTATGTGTGCACATCTCCTGACCCTCAACTTCTGCCTCTCTCTCTTCCAGACATCCCTACCTTCCTCCTTTGTGATTGCACTGGCCCAGCCAAGTAACACCAGAAAAAAAAAGTGCTTTCCTCAAAATCTTTAACCTGGCCAGGCACTGGTGGTGCATAACTTTAATCCCAGCACTCGGGAGGCAGAGGTAAGCAGATATCTGTGAATCCGAGGCCAGCCTGGTCTACAGAATGAGTTCAGGACAGCAGGAAGTCCACAAAGAAACCCTGTCTTGAAAAACCAACAATAAATAAATAAAAATAATATTTAACCTGATCACAGCTGTGCAGTCTCTGTGCTCTATAAGGTGACAGGACCTGGACATCCTTGGGGCAGTGGTGACAGTCAGAGGTGGCAGGGGACATTACTCTCCTGTTAACTTCTTAGAAATCTAAAAAAAAAAAATTCTCTCCTTGAATAGGTCATATTGTTCTTCTGAAAAGGCCATCACTTTTTTCTTTCATTTGTGTGTGTGTGGGGGGGGGGCGCAAAAGGAAGAAATGAAATAAATTTTCTTCTATTTAAGCACTTGCTAAAAATCAGCTAAGTGACATAATAAAACTATCATGAATGAGGCTGGGGAGATGGCTCAGCAGTTAAAAGCAATGGCTGCTCTTCCAGAGACCCAGGTTCAATTCCCAGCACCTACATGGCAGCTCACAACTGTCTGTAACTCCAGTTCCAGACAGTCTGGTGCCCTCAAACTGACACACATGCAGACAGAGCGCCAATGTGCATAAAAAATAAAGAAACTATAAAAGGAAACTATCATGAATAAATTTAAATGTCAGACATCTCCCTCAAAACCTATTTTATATGTCATCTCTGCTCCCTTAGCCCTCTTAGAACCCCTCAGGCCCCCTCAGGCCCCCTCAGGCCCCCTCAGGCCCCCTCAGGCCCCCCTCAGACTCCTTCAGACTCCTTCAGACTCCCCCAGGCTCCCCCAGTGCTGAATTTCTCACATTCTGGACCCTCTTGCCTCAGTAGAATTAGTGGGTCCCCTCAGCTGACATAGCTTTTAGAAGCCTATGAAATTCACTTAGCCAGCTAAATACAGAAAGCGAATTCAGAATTATTGTCAGAAACTGCTTATGTGTCCAGTGGGGAAGTGTCAGCTCCATAAGTATGGGGGTGGGGGTGGGGATTACTAAGACATGCAGGATACAAGCCCACCTAAATATTTAAGGGAGTCAGGTAGAGACTGACAGGACAGAGCATCCCCAATCTTCCCCGGGGCCTCCGTACACACACACACACACACACACACACACACACACACACACACACACACACACCTACACATCACACAGATGTACCACACACACAATTTAAACTTAAAACACATATATGTCACAAGTCTAGAGTCTTCTCCATTGATAACTGAGTTTTTGTCATTGTCGTATATGAAACCGCGTGTGTGTGGGGGGGGGGGGAGCTCATCACCCTAGCTGGAGCCTAGGAAGGTCTTCTCCCAAAGTTAGGAGCCAGCAGTACTGTAAGTCTGTGCAGACCGAAGCCTCTGGAGTTCAGACCAGAGTACACTGCACCAGATACCCAGCATCTTCTGTAAGATTCTTCTCTTAGAGATTTACAAAGACGGGAGACTCCCTTTTAAGTACATATTAATGGGTGCAAACTAAGCTTCTGATTTCATTTCCGGAAAATCTCCAACCAAGACTCAGTGATCTCAGGACTGGAGTTCCATAAAGAACCCTTCCTGCTGGGTGATGTTTGACTCGGGAACATAAACAAGTTCCGACAAGAGGCCAGACAGTATGTAATCAATACTCTCTGGCGCCCGTCCAGGACCGTCATGCCTGGCACTTACATCTCTGCAGATACTGGGAGGGAAGATCACACCACGTTTAAAAGCAGATCAACAGATGTAGGGCCGGGGTGTCAGTGAGAGTTGGTTCCGTGGCTGAGGAAAGTCTTTGTGAATTTCAAATAATGTCAATATGGCGATCCTTTCATTTCTTCTCTGCAATTCCCAGAGAGCCTCTTGTACCCTCCTCCCAGGCTCTGGCCCAGGCAGGGGCAGATGGCCTCAGCTACCCTGCCAGGAAAGCCAAGGCCACCATTGCTCCCCCATCTCAAAACCTCACCTTCCAGTCTTCGACAAGCCTCTGCTGCTCTTTGCTCCCCTCAGCTATCATCTCTGAGCTTGAGAAGCTCTACCTAAGCCATTCTGACTGCTTCACCTAGGCCAGCTGCCTCCTGCCTCAGCACATCATCCACTATGCTCCCTGCTCCACCCAGACAATGGAGAAGATGCTTTTTCATCCCGGAGTCCTGAGCTCTCTGTGCCTAGAAGGCGGTTCCTCCATGATTTGCCTGGAGAATGTCTAATTAGCCCTGACCATTGGCTCTCTCCAGGAGGCCTAAAGATTTCTCCCCCTTGCATGGCAAAAGCTACGGTCTTCCTTCCCACGGGGCTCTCGACACACAATATTAGGCTGGGCTGCTCACCTCTCCTCTCCCTTTGCACGCTCTGAGATGGAGCAGAGGCCGCTCCTTTTATCTCCAGCTCCTCAGCACTTAGCTCTTATGCTGAGTGATCGAAAGAATCGTCAGGCCCTTCTCCTGGGAAAGAAAGACAAAGAGCCCATCACTGTGCCTGCTGCCTTCAGGACTGCAGGAGGTCACCACCTGCTTGCCAGGAGTGCTCACCTTTCTCCTGGCCTGGCTTCCCACCTAACCCTGGCCCTAATCTAGCCACAGCAATGCTGCGTTGTTCTCATGACCACTTAGTCTGCTGGCAGCTGCTCTTTTTACTGTCTCCCTGCGCAGCCTCCAATGGAGCACCATTGCTTGGCTTTGTGCTCTGCCGCCTTCTGGTTTCACAACTTTGAGATGACTAGTTCCCAGGCAGTTGGCTTTACTGAGGTACCAGCTCCAGCCGCACCACCCCCTGCCCCTAAGCTCGCTGTAGGGACAACGATTAAAGCAACCTCCCAAGACCAACCAGTCTCTAAAACTAGCCAGCGATCAGGTGAGCTGGTGTGTGCCAGACACTCCGCATTCAGACAGGGATGTCATGCACATCTCCTGGGAGACTGTCCTCTCAGCTGGCCACCTCTGTGCTCCCATTTTCCTCCCCTTAAATGCACTCTGGGTTCTGCCGCTATAGTGATATTCCAATGAAGAATGCTGAGGCCACGATTAAAAGTCTTTAGGAGCCCCCCCCCCCCCACCAAGGTTATGATGCAGAGGTACCCAGCTGTCCATCAATGTTCTGGGCTTTTATCATCATCCAGTGCTTGAGCACAACATTTTACTTTCTTTGCTAATGTTTTGCTTTTCACAATAGAGTGTCCTTTTTATAAGGAAACAATGCTACATTTTGTGCTGTTTGTTTCCATATCTCATTCAAACATGCCTGTAAATTGCCTACATTTTGTCTTCCCCTTATCCAGTCACGTGTTGTTTGGGGTCCTAACAAGAGATCAACAGAACTCTACCTTGTTTATGACATTGAAGCCAGATTGGTCACCACTCACATCTTTAAAAGACAGACATAAAGAACAGCAAGCAAACACATTGTTACTGGAAAGAGCTCCTTTCTGAGAAGTAGCCTCATTTCTTTCTGTTTACTTTCACTGTTGTTTTGCTTTGTTGTGGGTTTTTGTTTGTTTGTTCTTTTGAGGTAGACTCTCCCTATGCCACTCAAGCTAGCCTCGAACTTGCAATTGTCACCATACTCAGCAACCCTGTTTCTTTTAAATAATGTATGTGTCACCATAGCACTTACTGAGTGCTCTAGGAAAATGTCTCCGCCATGAAATGGCTCCTGTTTTAGAACTGCAAATGATGCATTCAAGGAGAAATAAAGTCTCCTTGGCTCCACGTCCATGAAGAGAACAGAAGTCCAGATAACCCCAAGAGCTTTTCTGTGTATTCACACTTCCAGTGTCTTAATGATCACTTGCCTTTAGTCTGTCTTTAGTTTTATAGGCACATACATACTGATAATGCCTGTCATCGAATGCATATACATATACACGCTGTAAGGCAGGCAATTAATCATGGCCTCCCCCAAGACCATATTTTACAGTCAGGAGCCAATTGTCAGCACACATGTTCCCAAATAAACTGACACACATACCAGCGAACAGATTAATTCGCATGGAGAATGCACCGTGGGAAGAAAACCTGTGCTCCCAGATTGCTGAAGCAGGTGCTCTCCCTATTAACATAAAGATCAGTGCTCCCAGCTCTAAGCCCCTGGGAACCCAGCCACTTGCTATTTCTGATACAGTTGACGCTGGGATATTAGGCAAACTGAGAGTTTGATTTATACAACACGGCCTAAGAACAGCTCTGCTCAGAAGGAGCTAGTATAGGCTTTTGAATCTGAGCAAGGCAATCACTTATTGCTGATCTCACACTGGACTTCAGCGTTTGTTTGAAGTAGGGACTCACCTACTACCCTACCATGGCCTTAAGAGGTCATCCTCCTCCTGCCTCCACCTCCCAAGTGCTGAGGTTGCAGATGTGTGCACTCTAGCTGACTTTTCAATAGAAGGCATACTTTATGCTTTTCCTGTTTCTTTGCAGATGTTGTCCCCGATCAAGGATCTAATATCATGCATGAGTCCCAAGGATGCTGGCACCTACTGTGATAAATCTGTTTAGGAGAGATGCTTACACAGCCAAGTGTGCATGCCACGCACACTCACCGCCTGGCATGCCCCCTGAGTGGAGAGAATTAGGTTAGGCTTGTCTCCCTTACGTTAGCTAGTGGTCAGCCCTTCTGCACAAAGCTCAGCTCCTCCACACAGTACCTAGTAGGCAGAAGGGATTGTTACTGTTTGCTCTGAGCTGGAATGTGGAGACAGAATGGAGGGGTAGGGGAAAAGGCTGGGGAACATTTACGTGACAAACACTAGACTCTCGGAACCCAGTACTTACTTGTCGTCTAAAAGAATCATTCAGAGTCTTTACTTAATAAGATTTATAAAAATGGCCCCTGCAGCTGCTGCAGATATCTCCAAGGCCAGCAGCGATGGGGGAGTGGCGGAGTCGGCATGAGCCCTTGCTGGGCTGTGCTGGGGCAGCAGCTTTCCCAGGAGAGTCCTAGGAAGAAAGCAGGATGCTCCCCTGGGGAGTTCCTCCGGGAAAGCATTGCCTGGAGAAGCATTGCCCAGCGGGGTGGTGACCTTTTGTTTCACACATCCCCACCCACCCCCATGATCTTTCTTAATCCCACTAGTTTTCAAAGACACCATGGTATTGTTCTTAACACACACACACACACACACACACACACACACACACACACACACACACAGGCATACACATTGTGGAGGAATGAATAAATATTAGATAATAAGATCCCTCTAACCCAGAGGCAAGCTTGTGCTGGCACCTTGAGAGGTAACCAATTTCTCCTGTAGCTGTAGAGAACCCATCCTTCCCTTCAGGTGACAAGGTCCCCACTCTGCAGCCACCCTCGCGCCCCCCCCACACACACACACAGAGTCAACTCTCTCGAACAATAACCCAACTGTCTGGACAGGATGGGAAGCTATCTCAGAAGTTTGGAACCCATCCTCCTACAAACCCAGACATGTACAAAAGTCCTACATTTCACCACAGGAAGTGAAGACAGTGGCTTCGGACATCATTAATCATTTTGAAGTGATTATTCTTAAGGGGGGAGGCAAGAAAAAAATACAAAGTTCCAGCTTGAGTTAAGTCATGCCCAATAAAAATCAGCACTTCTCCAAATCATTATTTCCCTGATTCCACGTGGGAATAAGAACACACCATACTGACAAGAGCCCAGACCAGATAGGAAATCTGTTTCCTCTGTAATTAGAACTCCTGCAAATACTTGGGACCTGACATGGCTAGATAGGAGAAGGGTGTGGGGGGGGGGAGAGGAGGGCTTGTTTCCTGTGCCTTCCAGCCCAGGAATGCACACAGCACATTTTAAAAGGATGATAAAGCAAGAACAATTTGGGGTTTTGCGTCTGTCCTCTAGGAATCTTCATTTACTCCCATTGAAATTCCGAGAAACAAAGCTAAAAACAACCCCACTTTGTCTTCTAATTGAGCTAGGAAACTGTGAAATCCCCCACCCCACCCCCAACCAACTCATCAGGTTCCCAGCCCAGCAGGCAGAGTCCAGGCAAGCAGTAATTCCCCAGATTGGCTCTGCCCCATGGGGTGGGCGCTTATAAAGCAGGTCCAGCCTGCCTGCCATTGAGATCTGCTCACCCCTTACAGGAAACACTCGCCAGTCCAGGCCTTTGAAGTAACACTGTCTCACCAGTGAAGGAAAAGTGATAACTAGAAAATGAAATCTACAGGCCTTTCAGAGAGATTGCATTTCCACAGGAAATGCACATGAAATTGGATTATTTTTTTTTTTTAATTTTCCTCCTGAAGTCACCTGGTCTGCCAGAAGCATCATCTCTCATCAGTTTCCTCTCACTGGACCCTTAGCTGGGTCCCCAATTCTCCATTTATTTCTTAATCGAGATATCTAGTTCTGGAATCGAGATCAGAAATCACAAAGTCAATGCAGAAAGCTACCCCTTCTTTCTGACTGCCCTGCTCCCTTCCTCCTCAGTCCTGCAGAACCGCCACAGGTATGTGAGCCTCAGGGGTGATGTCCCAGATTTCTCCATCAGTTACCAGCCATGTCACCCACACTCATAGAGTTCACCTCGATGTGCTAACATGGAGAAAAGGAAGAATGATGAATTTCATCTTAGCAGTCTTAACACACTCAAAACTATGTCTGCCTATCTTGCTTTCCAGATGGAGTTATTATTTGTTATTTCATTCAGAGTGTAGCTCCCCCCACTCCCACCCCACCCCCACACTTCAGTTTTTGTAGACCCAGGAAGATACTATTATAAAATCTGCCGAGTTACACTGAAAATGAGGGTAGGCTGGGCAGAGTGGAAAAGGTATCTATCCATGTAGATAGTAGCCTACCATGAGATACAGAGCTCAAGCTAGGTAAAGAGAGGGTCCACTGAGGCATGAGGGACAGTGTCCTTGAGAGCCAAAACAGAACAAAGAAGTTGGGAAGATGGGATGCCCGAGTTCATTCAGACCATAGGAAGGTATCGGGAATCGGGACCCAGAATGGGAAGTCAATGCCACAGCTGCCAGAGGAGAGAGCCTACAGGAAGGAACCAGCAGCAGGGATGTCAGAGATGACAGGTGTGTGAGTCCCATCCAGAAAAGAGTCAGGTAGGAGGACATTTTAAGAAAGGCTAGGTATCCTTGGATTGGAAATGGATGTTGATATGAATAGTTTGTGATATATACACAGATGAATACAAAAGTAAACACTTCTCTGTAATTTGGAAGTAATGAAGTATTTGGGAGACGATGCTATAGTGTCAATGAACACATCTAGTGAAAAAAATACTTTTTTTTTTTTTGACAAAGTCTAGTGTATCCCAGGCTGGCCTCAAACTCACCATGTTAGATCTAAGGACATCTTTCTTTTGACTTCTGATCCTATTGCTTCTGCTTCCTGAGGGCTGGGATTGCAGGCATAGACTACCCTATCCAGTTGGGATGGACCCAACTGTGGGTCTTCATCTATGCAAGCAAGCATTCTACCAATGGAGCTGCAACCCTAGTCCCCCAGATACTTCTAAATACCAACCTCTGTAGCACGCTTTCTTGTTGGACTATCTTTGGGTTGCCAACCCCCAAAAATCCTAGGCTTTTTTCCAACTAGGTCAGCCACATGACTCAGTTATCTCTTAATACAGCATGTCCAACTTGTTCTGAGTCTGCTGGCAAAATGGCTCACCAAGATTATTCTTCCTCCCAGTTCTCTCTCTCTCTCTCTCTCTCTCTCTCTCTCTCTCTCTCTCTCTCTCTCTCTCTCTCTCTTTCTCTCTCTATCAGTAAGTCCCACCTATATCTCCTGCCTAGCTATTGGCCATTCAGCTTTATATTACACCAATCACAGCAATATATCTTCACACAGTGTACAATTATCCCATAATAAGCCTCTATTCCAGAACATTGGAGACTTCTAGGCAAACAACTGAAACTTAGAAAATACCAGATGAAGATAATATCTTGTCATGCCAAAAAAGAAGGACAAGCTCAAGAAGAAAGATAGAAATGTTAAAAGGAACAAATATCTGCTTATTGGATTCTCACTGGTCAAATCAAAAACATTATGAGCATCAAAAAAATCATAATATGAGCTGATTACCATCTTTTGGCTACAATGGGCAACCATGAGGTCATTCTGAAACCAGAAACCATTTGGACGCTTGAACAGGGGCAAGATAGTGATTGCAAAGAACCTCCCATGCCAAATGCTTACAGATTCAAGAGAGAGAAGAACTTTCTGGTGGGGAAGCCTGGCAGACAGGAGGCTAACAGAGTGGTCAGAAGGAATACCATTACCTGGTAAGACACTGAAAAGCATGTAAATCATTTCTAGACTGTTTCTCTCAAGAAGACTCAACCCAGACCTGATCACAAATGCCTAACACGAGAACCTAACAGCCACCTTCAAAAGTGCCAAAGACACACAAATCTAAAGGAGTCTACTGTGAAAGAGATGTGCCAAGTAAATTTCAACACGGGTCCTTTTGTTTCTAGACACATCATTGCATCAAAAAGCAAAACTTAAATTAGGTCCACAGACTAGATGGTAGTGATCTCTCAGTACTTAGGTTATGGAGAATATCCTATTTGTACCAAGGACATGTGTTATGAGTAGGTTTTCCCTGCCGGTCTGGTCCCACCACCACATCAGCCCCAAATAACACACAGTGACACCATATTAGATAGAAAGCCGTTGGCCTGTTACTAGCATTACTTATTGACTAGCTCTGTCTTAAATATTAACCCATTTCTATTCATCTAAATATTTCCATGTGGTCTTATCTTACCAGAGAAAGAGCCCAGACCTCTGTTCTCTCAAGTCTCTACATGTTGACTCCTCCATATTACTTTCTGAAACCTCCTTGTCTCCTAATCCTGCCAATCTTGCTTTCCTATTGGTCAACAGTGTTTTATTCATTAACCAATAAGAGACATGCTTAAAGTATTGGGCACAGGTGGATGGTGAGAAATTGACTCTCACAAGATGAGGGGAGTAGCTAAAGAGATGTTTAAGAGTGCTTTCTGTGCTGCCAGAGGTTCCTGGTTGCCATGTTGGATGGCTCACAACCACCTGGAACACCAACCCCAGTGTTGTGGGGAGCCCACCGGAGATGACCCCCTCAGACAGTTTATAGCCAATTGAATGTCTATTCCAGCTGGCTGGGACTACACTCAGGTATTCTGGAACTAAATGCAGCCCTGAACACTTAAACCAAAGGGTTTTTAAAAGCAAAACCCACATCCTGATTTCTTGTTCTGCAGCTTCAGGGGGAGGTTTGCACAAGCAGGCAGTTTAACAGAAACTAAGCTAGCTAGGACATCTTGGCCTTGGGCTCCTAGAATGGAGTCTGATAATTTTCCATAGGATTCTCCATCAGGGAAGTCATGTTCTAGTTAAAGCTAAAATGTCCTCAACAAGAATACAAATCGGAGGAACCTGTGCACTCTCTGCCCCTGTTACATAAGGACTCCTGTTCTGGCCTCTGAGGGTACCTCCATACAGAGCACATACAGGCCCCCACATTCCCCTACATATAAACAATAAAAATAAATCTTTTTTTTTAAAGAATGAAAGAAAATAATTTACATTGTATTTCAGCCTTGTAAGTTTACTATTACTTCAAATTTATTATTTTTTATTTTGGTTTTTGGAGAGACTGGGTTCGTTTGTGTAACTCTAGCTGTCCTGGAACTCACTCTGTAGACCAGGTTGAACTCAAACCAAGAGATCAACCTGCCTCTGTCCCTGCCTCCTCAGTTCTAGGATTAAGGATATGCACCACTGACATCTGGCTAGATTATTAAAATTTTTAAATAACAATAATGTAGAAAACAGACTGTAAACTCACAAGCACCTGAATGAGCAAAGAATGTAGAAATTCATTCTTACCCTAGCACCTGGTATGTGCCCAGTTCAGGCAAGTGCTTAGTAAATATTTACTAAATTAAATGTTTGAAAAGCTCTTGGCAACATAGAAAGAACATAGCAGAAAGGCTCTCATTCGGGCATATATTAATATATTTTATTTCTTAAGCATCTATGTTATTTACCATGTGCCTAACACTGTATTAAACATTTTATAAGGAGAAATGACTCAGCAGATGAGGACATGCATTGTTCTTGCAGAAGACTAAAGTTTTGTTCTCACATGGGGCTTAGGCCCTCAGCTCCGGTGGGATCAGATAGCTCTGACCTCTGAAGGCACCTGCGCTCAATGCACACACCTACACCCAGATATGCATGTGCATGTACATACATGAATACAAACACGCATATACCCTTGCAATAAAAAAAATAAATTTTTAAGCATTTTATAAGTAACTCTATGCAATACAGGCTATAATGTCCTTGTCTTACAGAAAGAGAAAATAAAGAATAGAGAGGTGATGGGGGATGTCCTTCTGCATTGGCTGGTAAATAAACAGGAAGTGTTGGCATGGCTACCACACTAGGAGAATGTTGGAAAGAAGAGAGGCAGGGAAGCAGCAGGAAGATAGGACACTGGCCATTCTCCGATAAGCCAAGACCCATAGAAATACCAGACTAATAGAAATGGGTTAATAATTAAGAGAGAGCTGGCCAAAAAAGAAGCTTGAGCCATTGGCCAAATAGTTTGTAATTAATAGATGCCTCTGTGTATTTATTTAGGCTTAAACAGCTGCAGGACCAGGTAGAAAAGAAACTCCATCTGCAGAGAGGTGAAGGACCAACCTGAGAGAGTAGAGCAGTCCACAAAGGTCATACTTAGCCACCTGGCCAGGCTAGCTCCCCAGCGTCCCACCCACCACCAGGAAATCTCCAATTTCAGGATCTTTCTCCTTCAGGTTCCATTCTAAAGAGCTGCTTCTCATCTATACACTTATATTATATATATTCTAAATTTACAAAATAATGTCATATATCTTACGTCATAAGAGACAGATGTAAGAAGACATCTTACATCTGGGCACTCATTTTGTGAACAATTCTAGTCATCAGCTTTGTTCTACACACACATCTTTAGTCACCCAAATAGAAGTTTGGACTTTAATAATAACAACCACACCTTCTGTGGTCCATGTTTTATTTTACGTGCTATGCATTTCTTTCTCTTCTATTTCCATTGGGATCTTAACAAGGAGATAGTGTATTCTGGCCCTGAGAAGTCCAATTGGCTTCTGACCAAGGTCCTAAATTATACAACCTCACCCATGTATTTCTCTCCCTTACAGAAAGGAGATGAAGCTTTGGAGCCATGTGCGACCAATAAGAATAAATATTCTTTTCTGTTTTGTTTATTCTTACAGTACCAGGCCACATGCAGCCTTCTCCATCTCTTTCTCTGTCCTGTAAACAGTGAGACTATATTGTCTTGTGTTCCTCTGTTATCTTAGGGGCAAGGTCTATGTCAACATCAAGGTGAAACATTCCTTAGACTCCCCTTTGTAGAAAAAAGCTCATAAAGTCAATCCAATAACTAGATATCCTTCTTTAAAACTCAGTGCAATGAACTGTCTCATAACACTGTAACAGGCATGACACAATGGGTAGTTTCCATGGGAATGGCTTCATTCTTCCTACAGCCTGTGATGGTATCGCAGAGATGCATCTCTCTGTGGGTAGACCCCCAGCAAGTTTCACACTCCCGCGCACTCCGAGAGTCTCTATCTACAAATGCCATTTAGCCCCAGGAATTTATTCTTCCATGTGCTAGACCCCATGTCAAAATGGGTGACAGCAGCAAAGAAGAAACCAGGAAGGCAGATTTGTATTCAGTCGGTGAAGGGTTATTTATTTTCTTAAGAAGAACTGGATAATTTCCCCACACTTCTTCTCTATGCCATTTTCCAATCACATATAGGCATAATTTCCTCAATACATACAAATATTTCATTTCTTTTGTATAAACGTGCATCTTTGGGCTGGAGAGATGGCTCAGCCATTAAAGGCTAGGCTCACAACCAAAAAGATAAATGTGCATGTTCTGTTATCAGATCCTTACTATGAAATCCCATCAACAGAAAAAAATTAGAGTTGCTAACGCCGTCGGTGCCTTGCTGGTGTCCTCTCAAATGTCCCCTCCGCAGCACATCCTGCCCAGCTGCCAAAGGCACGAACAGTCTTTCTGTCCCTCAGTGTTTTCCTGGTACTGGAGCTCATGGTGCTGCCCCACAGGCAGCTAAAGATTGTGGGATTAAGACCCACAGGGGTCCTCTCGCCCTTACCACTAAGTGGAGTTGGTGGTTCAGGGTGGGATGACTTTGAGGGGGTATTTTTACTTGGATGGAATTCCCCTGTGAGATAATCCTAGTGGCTCATCTTGGTGGCTGGCTTCATAGCATGCCCATTATTGACCATTCTCTCCCTTTCTTGATTGCAAACTCTCCTCTAGTGGTTTCTGAATTACACCTGTACTTCAAACTTGGTCTTATCATGGCCTTCTGCGGATTCAGACTAAGGCAATCACTCCGGAGAACATGAGCATAAACCAAAACTATGCACAAAAGCTGGTGCTGTGTAATTATTGACAATTCCACCATAGAGAACCTCGAAGCTCCATATAGACCCAGCCCCTAAATTCACCTTTCCCCTACCCCCGCCACCCCCCACCTTCATTCCCCACCCCCAGAGTACCTTCTGCCAAAGTTCAGCATCTCTATGAGATATTTCCTCTTCCCTGGCACTCAGAGTTTTGCTTTTCTGATTCAGCTGAGGTCAGAGAGGCCCACTGTCTATGGCATTGACTCTTGTTTAATTGGCTCTCACTAACAGTGTACTTATCCTTGCTCTGTGAATGACAGATAGAGCCTACCATATGTTTCTTCCACCCAGGTCACCCTGCCATCTGGGCAATAGGAGCTTATGCCCCAGGGAGACATCCTATAAGGCAATTTACATTGAGACGCAGATTCTAGGTTTGGACACAAGATGACTCCATCTGGCGATGCCTCTGCACTATGACTGATTTTATCCACAGTATATGGAGATTCCCCGGACTTGTAGAGAGAAGCAAAAACAATGCTTGGGTCTTGTGACCAACCAGATTGTTTATTTCTTGCTGTGCATACCCTTACTCGATCAGAAGGCACCTAATTCAGACATTTTGTCACCCCTAACTCTATCTAAGTCCCTCAGGCTCGACCTGAAAGCAGAAGAGAAACTACCTATTGATCAGCAAGCTCATATGCTGTCATTTCTACAAATAATATTTTTTAAGATTATTGTAGGGATGCCTACAATAATAAAAATCAAAATTGCTCAGATTTAAAGACCAGTTTCCTGGGCATCCACACAAAGGAAAGTTCTGCTTTCTCGTTCTAAATTGGCATTTCTTACAATCAGTTGGCTGTTTTTTTTTTTTTTTAAATTATCTCTTTTCCCCTCCCTACTGCTTCACACAATGCTATCAAAACAATCCCTTTGGAGCCCAGAAGCAGGAATAGGATGCCTGTAAACAGGCACGTTTGCTGGATGGGCTTGAAGACCCTTTGTTGCTTGAGTAAGCATAATCCTGTTGTGACGCAAGCTGCTGTCCCTGGTGCCCTGTGCTGATAAGACACAGACCCTTGGTTTCACATTGTCCCCACAGTCCCATGGCCCTCGGCAGAAGCACATATACACACACATTATTTTAATCAACCTGAGCTTTTTCTAAATCTCATCTCAACAAGGACTTACTAAAGGCTTCGCTGGAGGGCTAACACACATTCCTAGTGTCTAGCATAGTAGGAGCTACACAGTAAGGGTTAGATACCAGCTACTTTATCTACCACCTACCTAGTTACTTATTTCAAGACATTAGTCCACAGAATGATATTGTTATGGATTGATGTATGCTTTTTTTTTAAAAAAAAAATATTTTATTTTTTTTTTAATTTCATAAGGAGTATGATGTATTTTCACTAAATCTACCCTTCTCCCCTCTCTCTCCAATTCCTCTCCTGTCCCTTCTACAACCTCCTCTCAAATTCATGTTCTCTTCCTTTACAATTATTGTTGTTACATTATTATAGTGATACAGTATCTATTATTATTGATACATATGATATTGATAGCCATATCTAGCTCTATATAGATATGAGTCCAATTAGACTTGCCCATATATTCTGGAATATAAGGCTGACCACTTTGGGATGAGAGATCTATCAGGCAGCTTGTTCCTGAAGAAAATTAACTGCCCCGCCCCCAGCAGGCTTGGATTACCTATAACTCTTCAGCTAGGGGTTGAACCTTGTAAGCCCTTCCCCCATCCGTGGCGAAATGTGCATGTGCAGCCCTACTGTTGAGAACACCCATGGGTGAAACATTTCTCTCTTATCCAGAAGACACTACTCCAAAGCAGTCCCCCCTCCAAGGACTAATTTACTTGTCTGCAGAGTTCCTTGGGAGATTGGATGGGAGCTAAAATGGCCCCTTTCTCTGTCTTCCTCTCCCATCTGGTGCTTCTCCAGGGTCCCCTGGGAGAAGAGCACCCATGTGACTGCAGGCAGACCCTGCATTTGGAGATTCACAGATGCACCGAGCCCCACCTGGATGCACCCACTTAGTTCTTCCTCTTCTCTTTCAGAGGCATCAGTTCTTCAGGCACCTCCTTCTCCCCTTCTCCTCCTCCCCTCCTCTCCTCCTCCCCCTCTTCCTCTTCCCTCCCTTCTCCCACTCCTCCTTCTCTTCCCCTCCTCTCCGCTCCCTGAGTCCACTATCTCCCTCCCCACCCACTCTCTCAGAGACCACCACTTGTTGCTGCTCGGGAATTCCTGTCTTGTCCAGAGTACACTAGGAACTCAGAACAGCTGGAAAAGGACACGTGGGAAAGAACACAGAAACAGAGAGGCTGATGTGTTAAAAATGGGAGTGATGATGAGGCTGTTTCTCCTCCCTTACTGATCCTACATTGTAAAACATCTTCCTTAGGCCCATCACTGTTCCTTTCTCTGTGTGAAGACTTCCGTGGTCGTTTTGTGTAAGGCCCGTGTCATATTTCAAGCACCACTCCTATTTCATCATTTGAATGTAGTAGTAAGCATCCCGGAGGGTCTCCAGGGACACTGTAGCCATGCTGAGCTGGTATAGAGAATGGTTTGATTTGTTCAGCTGTGTGGGTCGCTGCAAAGTCAATAGAGAAGGAGACAAGCTCTGTAACACTTTTGTGAGGTCACCTGGTACAGCTGTGCAGATCTCTCCACATCCTCTCGGTCCAGTCTGGCCCCAGTGGTAGATAGCAAAGCCCCGTGGGACTCTTCACTTCTTCCCAAATAGGATTCAGTGTTCATTTCACTTAGCATTTCCTCTACTTTATATTTGCAACAGGGCAGCGGGTCTAGTGGGCTTGCTGGACACCTCGCTTCTTCTGCCACATCTCTCGAGAGTATGACCATCCTACCACTCTTGATCGTGCAGTAAATCCCTTAACACTGGCCCCAAGCCATGTGGACCAAATGAGGAATGAGCATCCAAGTTAAGACAGGCCCAGGCCAGGAAACGGGTCTCAAAAACACAGGGCTCAGAGGCTCTTTAGTGTCCAGTGGATGCTTGCTCTAGAGACTTGAGTTTAGGGCAGCCTCATAGTACAAAAGAAAGTAAGAGGTATTATGCAAACAAAGGAGAAATTAAACCAACAGAAAGAGAGTAGAAGCCCTCTTGTCCCTCCACATATCTGTGGGTTCCAGGGCCAAATGCAATTCCTTACTGTGTTAAAGAATTCCTAAGGTAACAGGAGGAAAGTATTGGGCCTGACAGAGTTTAAAAAACAGCCTAGGAGACAGTGTGACACTCAGTGATTTCAGATTTCTCAGCCTTATTCCATGATCTTGTTGGTAGACGAGGAAAGGGATTGCCTACATTTAAAAGCAATACGTAATATCTTTTCATTTTAGGAAATGGTCTTAGACTAATTAGATAACTAATTTCCTGAATTTCCAAACTACTCAACAGAGTTGCAGAGACTCAAACCAACACATCTCACCATCCTACTGCAGCAGAGGAGAGAGAGGGAAAAGAGAACTGTGCCTGTTTTCCTTGGAGGCAGCCTCAGTGTCAGGACAAACAGCCTTGCCAAGAATAACTGATTATCCTCCCTGTGATAAAATGCACTTTCCAGCAACAGCACATCATTCCCACCCATACTAAGTTACCACATCAACCTGGGGAAGCCATTCTCCAGCCAAATATGAGGACTGGCCTAATTATTCAGGTGCCAACGCAGGAGATGGGGTTCTAGTTTCTCTTCCAAAAGTGTAAGCATGACCACTCTGATAAACAAGATACCCCCTACTGCCAAATACCCCTCCGCAGGAGTCTGCTAACCAGTGCCATGTGAGCTGGAATGCTTTCTCTTCCGGAATCTGATGTCGCATTTCACACATACATTCAAGCTGCTTGCCAGCCTTTGACAATCTCCAACTTTCCCACAGATTAATGAAAAAAGAAAAGAATCCAGCTGTTTCCAACTATTCAGAACAGAGCAATGTGCAATAAAAAAAGAAGGGAGTAGGGGAATCTTTACCCAATGTTTCCAGCAGTCAAAGAGATTTGTAACACATTAGAAAGAAAAATTACAAGTTTGATTGTTCAAAGATTAGGAGGAGAAAAGAAAAGAGAAGAAAGGAAGGAAGAAATGAAGGAAGGAGGGAAGGAAGAAAAAAAAAGCCTTGTATCAGATTTCTAAGGATTCCCTTTTTTTTTGTACCAAATAGAGCTAAGAAGCTGCTCTTTGATTAATCGGAGATGAGGTAATCCAGTGTGGGAGTAACACTGGTGAAAGGGAGTAGCACTGGTGAAAGGGAGTAGAACTGGTGAAAGGGAGTAACACTGGTGAAAGGGAGTAACACTGGTGAAAAAGCCAGTAGCATTGGTGAAAGGGAGTAACACTAGTAAAAGGGAATAGCACTGGTGAAAGGGAGTAACACTGGTGAAAGGGAGTAGCACTGGTGAAAGGGAGTAGCACTAGTGAAAGGGAGTAGCACTGGTGAAAGGGAGTAGCACTGGTGAAAGGGAGTAGCACTGGTGAAAGGGAGTGGCACTGGTGAAAAGGAGTAGCACTGGTGAAAAAGCCAGTAGCACTGGTGAAAGGTGAGCAGCTCTGGGTCACATGAAGCATCCTGAGCATCTTGGCCATGATCTGAGATCAGAACCTAGGCCACAGTTAATAAAGCTGTTGTGAATGTTGGCACTCCTAAGGCTGAGCTTGCTGAAGGACCATTTGCTTTGCTGCTTAGTTTAAATCATTCACAGAATTCCTCGACAAATAGTGCTCAAGTGATTGGACAAGGACAAGTTAAAAAAAAAATCATACTTTCATCCTTCACAAAAATTAACATGACATGGATTATAGACCTAAATACAAAATCTAAACCAAAACACATCTGGAAGCCTCACTATGATGCCCAAAATACTATGCTTTAAAGAAGAAATTGACAAACAGAAGCTTATAGCCCTAAGTACTTCTAAAGAATGAGAAGAGAAGATAGGTCAGGAGAAAATCTTTGTGAAACACATATCTGATAAAGGATTCCTATCCTGAACCCACAGAAGATGCTCATGGTTTAATGATAGGAAACAAGCTAGTTATTGCCTTTGTTTTTTGCAATTGGCAAAAATCTGAACAGACATCTTACCAATAAAGATGTACAGATGGCAAATGGTCACATGCAATGCTGCCCATCATCGTAACACAGAATCAAACACCACGGTCAGCTACGAGTTAAAGTGAGTCTAAAACAGAGTGGGATACTACTATGTACCTATAACAAAGCAGAAACATGTTCAACCAGCCATACCTAGTGCTGGCAAGGGGATGGAGCAACTGGAGGTCTGGTGCATCGCCAGCTGGAATGAAAGTGAGATGAGGCAGCCACTTCACAAACAGCTTTGCAGTTTCTCTTAAATTTAAACATACATTTGTCCTGTGCTCCATCACTCCGAGCCTAAGATATTTACTTGGATGAAATAAAAGCTTATGTTCACACACACTCATACACACATATATACAAAACAGTAAACACAAATGTTGGAAACAGCTTTATGCATAACTGTCCCAAACTGGAAATCAACCAAATATGCCTCAGTGGGGGAACTGATAAAAATAATGCATGGGACATCCATGGAATAACACACAAGTCTGTCATACACGAGAGAGAGAGAGAGAGAGAGAGAGAGAGAGAGAGAGAGAGAGAGAGAGAGAGAGAGAGAGAGAGAGAGAGATGGCTCTCCAATGCAACGTGCCAAGCAAAAGCCGGGCTTCGAGACTGTATATGAATTACCCTTCTCTGTAACATTCTTGCAAACCTAGATGCAGGACTGGGAAGAGATTACAGCTGCCAGTCACACAAGAAGTCATGAGGAGTTGACAGCAAAGGGATAGGGAGAGATCTGTGGGAGTGGGAAGAACCTTCTACACTTCTACAAGGATACAGGCAACAAAATATATGCACACCTGAAACTTGCTCTAAGGGATGGTTTTCCTCTATGTAAATTACACCTTAAGTTTTATTTTATTTATTTATTTATTTATTTATTTTTTTGGCTTTTCAAGGCAGGGTTTCTCTGTGCGACAGCTCTGGCTATCTTATAACTCGCTTTGTAGATCAAGCAGGCCTTTAACTCACGGAGATCTGCCTGCCTCTGCCTCCTGACTGCTGGGATTAAAGATGTGCACCACTACCACCTGGCAATATTAGTTTTTAAGATGAGAAAAAAAAATCTTCCCAGAGTATTATAAAGTACAATACAAATTAATTTGTGAGAGAATCATATAAAAAGATTTATATAGTGCCAGCCCAAATTCTTTAGTATTAGTGTCAAGGAACAAACAAGCAAACAAATTCTTGTGAGGGGTGAGAAATTGCTCAGTGGTTATAATAGCACTTGTTTTTTTTTGCATAGGAGCTGGGTTTGGTTCCTAGAACCCACGTGGTGGCTCACAGCCATCTGGAGTTCCTCTTCTGCCGCTGCAGGCACCAGGCACAGCTGACACACATACATATATGCAGGAAAACTCTCAGAGCCACATAAAACGAAAGTAACTCTTTTAAAAAATCCTTTTGTCAAGTTTTTATGTCTCACACCCATTCTCAGTCCCAGAACCACTGTGTCACAGGATGGGGACAGCTCAGGCATAGAGACATTTGTTGACCGCCTTCTCAGAATTACTTCTGCTTCCTCACAGAACCCCAGGTTCCCTGAGACATGCCCCGCTCAGCATATGAGTATAAAATGCCAGGGACCCAGCCCTCACCTGTCTCTAGTAGCATGTAACCCAATCTAGTCCCTGTATACATGCCACAGGTGATGTAAACTTTGAGCAGGTAGTATCTATTGTTCATTTTCCCATGCTGGCAGTAGCTGGCAGTACGAGGCTGTAGCTTGGCTTTTCTATTCCCTGGCCTTTGGCTGCTTGTTTTCCTCCGATCTGCATGCTGAGGGCATCTCTTGGGATGGAACTACATTCCTTTCTGAAGCTAGCAGAAGAAAGGCTTCAATTCCCTGGGGGCCCACAAGCTAGAAGAACAATTCCTTCTACTTTCTTCTCCACCTTCTTATGTGCTGTCCCTAGTTGAGGCAAGGAGACATTGGAGCCACATATCCATATTTCCTCAAAGAAAGTCTAGTTATCAAGATTATCGTCTCACTAGGGACTCAGAGAGTGGAAGCCGGCATGCAGGAGACTCCTGGAGATGTGGGACTACAGTTAGCTGTAATAATTCATCACAGGCTTGAACTCCAGAGGATCTGTCCCCCACCTCCGGCAAGAAGCTATGCCATGCACAAGCCAAGGGTTGCTCTGTGGCCCAGTAACAATGAGGATGCCCAGTCTAACCCCTCCAGCCATTCTCAGAGGGTGCCAAACCGCCTTGGGCAGTAAGATGGTTTCTGCTGCAAAGGCTTGCTTGTCACCTCTAAAGAAAGACAAAGAAGACATGACTTTCAAATCATGAGACCCTTGGGGAGAAATTCCTTCTCTCTAAGCTCTTGTGAATTTCTCCTCAGGTCACTTTGGTATGAATTTATTCTTTTGATGCCAAGGAGGCTGGGAAAGGAAATGGCTGAGCGAGGTTATGTACCAGAGCCTTGTATTCCAAGCCATCCCTATTTTCTTTTATGCCAGTGAAACTCATGATAAGCTTTAATAGTAGAAGATTAGTAAGAAAAAAGGAAACTCCAGAATGCCAAGATGGAAAGACATCAGGGAGTTTTTTTGTTTTTTTTTTTAAATGTAACTCTGCCAGAGCACGATCACACATCCTGGGTCTTTGGCTCAAAAAAATGAAAAGTGGGCATGCTAAGGCCTACCGTGTAAGGGTCCCTTGGGAATTAAGCAAGCTTGCGTGTCCTAAGTACTTGCTTTCTACATGGGGCCCAGTGCATCTTTCTTAATGGTGGCTATTGCTAGAGAGTCAAAACAGAAGTGTGTGCAAAAGGGTTAAATATTAATGGCATAGAGTTTTAAGTAGACTAGAGTTTCGAAAGGGGGAAATTCATTTTCTATTAGAATCATCTAGAAAAGCTGCAATGGACAAACAGGACAGGAGCAGGCTAGAATCTGAACACTAGAGGCGGGATGGGGAGTCACAGACCAGGGCAAACAGTAAATGAGGAGACAGATCTGTCTGCAATAGGGGCTGGTTCGTGCTATGGGAAAGACTGAGGTATGTCAACTGCTTTCTCTGTGCCAGGCACACTGTGTCTGTCTTAGTGAGGTTCTCCAAGGACCTTTATTAGAATGAGATATTAGCCAAGGTTTTCCCGGGGAAGAAAGTCAATAGAATAAATAGTTGTCAGCTAGAACCCTGTGTCAAAGTAGCCTAATGCACAGAAATATACCTTCTCACAGTGCTGGAGGCTGGAAATCAGACATTAGGAACTCACTTCCTGATCTGCAGATGGCAGTGTATTGAAGTGACCTATTTACTTACAGGCAACTAATCCCAAAAAGAGAGTCCTATCCTCATTACCTGACCTAACCAAATTCTCTCCCAAGGGCCTTGTGGTGGTCTGAATGTAACTGGCCCCCATAATCTCAAGGGAGTGGCACCATTAGGAGGTGTGGCTTTGTTGGAGTGGGGATGGCCTTGTTAGAGGAAGTGTGTCACTGTTGGGGTGGGCTTTGAGGATTCCTATGCTCAGGATACCACCCAGAATCTCAGTCTATTTCCTGTTGCCTGCAAGATGTAGACTCCCAGCTATTCCCCCAGCATGATGTCTGCCTGCAAGCCACGGTGCTCCCTGCCATGACCCAATAATGGACTGAACCCCTGAAACACTAAGCCAGCCTCCTCAACTAAACGTTTCCTTTATAAGAATTGCTATGGTCATGGGGTATCTTCACAGCAGTAGAAAACCCTGACTAAAACAGGCCCATCCAAATACCATCAGATTTCACCATGTGACTCTTGGGGGGGGGGCATAGACACTCAGTCCATAACAGATGTGAAAATATATCGGAGAGCTATAAGGAGTCTTCAGACACTTGTGGGAGAAGCCATAGGCTGGACACACAGCAGTTACAGCTTGGATCCTGAACTGTGATATGCTACCAGCCCAGGAAGAACCATGAAGATTGCACACTGTTTGCTAGGGAATTCTCCTTTAGATCTAGATAACCTTCCACTCTTTAGACATCCATAGTCCTTCACCCCATTGCTTTCTACTCAAAACTCAATGGCTTAAATGTAAACCTCATCTAAAACACCCTCACAGGATAAAGTTCCATTGAATACCTGGGTGCTGAGACCCATTTAAACTGGCATTAAAAACAGTAGTCAACACAGGTGGGTTTTATTTTCTCATAGGTATTTCATTTTTGATGTTCTTTTGATAACATGGTAAGAAGTCTATAAGACCATCTTGAAGTTATTTTCCCTGATAATCTAATTTATTTATTTTGTAGGGAATGGTTGGTCACAATTTTCAATCCTATATCATTAGACAATGATAAATCATTTTATTTAGCTTGTACTGGGGCAGATCATATAATTTTAAAAAGTTTCAAAAGCTTTACCAATGTATTCTATTTTTTGTTTTGTTTTTTGAGACAGTTTTTTCTGTGTTGTTTTGGAGCCTGTCCTGGAACTAACTCTGCAGACCAGGCTGGCCTGGAACTCAGAGACTGGCCTGCCTCTACCTCCGAAGTGTGGGATTAAGGTGTGTGCCACCAACGCCTGGCTCCAATGTATTCTATTAGTACTACAAATGTGCTCACCTGGTCTTTGGTACAGCTTCTTCGAATTCAGAGGTGACATATGAACATGGTCATTGGGGAAGACATCTAGAATTCTGGGTTCTCTGAAAGAATTTTGTAGAAACCAGTGGTTTGTCTGAAGGTTGTCAGCTTTTAAATGAGATCTAGAAATAAATGTTGTTCCTCTTGATCATTTAGGAGAACATTTGTATAAAGAGAAAAATGGCAATATTCACACAGGTGGATTTTAATTCTACATTATATGTGGAGAAGCTGAGGCTGGGGGAGATTAAGTATTGTGCCATAACCAAGATGGTAATGAAGCCGCAGTGTGTCTGAGTCTATAATGCATGTGTTTGGAGGCTGTATTGAGCCAAGAAATTTGTTTTACTAGAACATTTCAATCCAGGAGAAAGACTTGGAGTAGCATGTGGTTCAGGGTATTCCACAGTTACCACAGGGTTCCATTATACAAACACCCACTGATGTTTCAGTAGTAAATGGTGGAGAGGCAGAGTGATGGAATAAAACGTCATTTTTCTGGGAAATTATGGGTGAAAATCAGAAAATCAGAAATTATGGGTGATACTTCCCCTCTCCTCACTCAGTCTCATCACCAGGCTATTGACAACAGTGAGTAATAGCCATGTGTGTTTATGAAAACTGAATGTTTCAATATTAAATTAAGAAGTCAATCTTTCCATTGCTCTGGCCATCTTTTAAATGTTTAGCAGCCACACGTGGCTGGAGGCTATGCACTAACCAGCAGAGATCCAGAGCATTTCATCATTACATTATAGAAAGTTCTACTGGCCCATGCTCTCCTCCAGACAATCTGCTGATAACGCCCATCACAGAATGTGTCATGTCTTTGTGATCATATCCCTTGCACTTTGGAGATAAATTATGAGAAAGAATGCAACCATAAGCCCAACCAAACTCTCCATCCAGGCCCTTTCTCACACAGTGCAGATCAGTGGAACCCTAGTCCTCAGGGGCATGAGCTTCCCTCATGGAAGCAGAGAGTAGCGAAGTGTTCTGGATCCCTCCACCAACCAGAGGTGCCACTGACATTTGGCTCCATTCAAACTATAAACATCTAACAAGCTCCAGATGCACAGGTAGTAGATTTAAGGTCCTGTCAATATGGACACTAAGGTCTGAAATGAAACACTTGGTGTTCGATTTGGCTAAAATGTTAAATTCACAATTTATTGGCTCAATAAAACATGAATGCTAAGAGCCAATTTTCAGGTTGGAGCCTCTGCACGTGTGTATGTGTGTGAAAACATATGTACAGGTTTCTCAAGGCAAAGTTAATAGCATTAAAGAAAAAAAAAGTTTAAAATAGAGCTTCAGTCGGAAGAACCATTCTTAATGGACCCAAAATGTTATCATGGTGTACATGTAGGTACACAAAACTTTTTCTTGTGTTGGATGATAAAAAACAAAGTTGCTGATAAGCTGTAATATCTGTGAAGAGGAAAGAGAGACAGTGGAATAAATTGGAGTTGTCAGAAATGTGAGCTTTTTCGGGGGCTGTGACATTGCCTTCCAGTGTTTTCTTCTGGCAGGGAAGGTTGAAATTCACTGTTATAAATGACCCACCTTGGTGGAAAGTGAAACCTGGCAGCTCTGCAGCTGTGGAGGGAGTTGAGAAGGCAGTCACAGTCATAGTGAATGTTTGGCTCAAGATAAGGATGACAGTTAAGAACAAAACAAAATTTGCCTTTCCCAATGCATAGGAATCATAAAAATGACAACAGTTTCAGCTCTACTGTCCTGTTCTGACGTGGAAATGGGGAGGTAGAGGAGATGCATTTCCCTTCTTCCTCCCACGAAGCTTAATGAACCATGGATCTCATAGACAAAAGAAACGGACCAGCCAGGGATTGGTATTGCACTCCCTTAATCCCAGCCCTGGAGAGGCAGAGGCAGGTGGATCTCTGTGAGTTTGAGGCCAACCTAGTCTACAGAGCGAGTTCCAGGACAGGCTCCAAAGCAATACAGAGAAACGCTGCCTTGAAAAGCAAAACAAAAGAAAAAGACCTTGAAGAAGTGATGGGGAACTGTTAGGGGGCTGGAGGAACAAAAGGTTCTCATTTTCCTGGGATGGTTTTTTGCTTCAGAAAGCCCCGACATGAAGTGGAGGAAACTGAACAACTCTAATGCCATCCAACATCCAACATAGGAATGAAAAAGTAAGTTCCAACAAATACCTACTCTTTCTAGCTCCAAACCCAGCAATATGGCAGAGTAGTACACTAGCAAACAACTAGGCAACCACCTCCCCTCTCCAGTCAACCACAGAAAAGTTATGGCGGTGCTTCCACTGGAGCCAACAAAAGTGGGTGGAGCCAGACATTTACCTTTCAGAGCATGTACCCGAGCACCCAGTAGGGGCCCTGTACTATTGTCCCAACTCCGTGTCACATCTACTTACAAGATACAACAGCCCTTTCTCAACACAGGTATGGGATGCACTGATGTAAATAAATATAAAAATGGCTATTAACTTTCCATTCTGCTTCATGCACATGGGTTTAATATGTAGGGAGCCTGAACTTCTACTGCCCCCTGTTAGATGACGTAACGTTGTCACGGGAGACCTAGTGGATATTTATGATGACCACTGGCAACAGTGGTCACCAAGCTACTTCCAGCTCTTGGGTTCACAGCAGAAACAGAGCATTGCTACCCTTCCCAGTAGCAGGTCTCAGGGAAGCCAAATAGAGTGGGGTTCTCACACCCACCTAGGAGTTGTGACCCCTTGGAATGTTGAGGGCTGAGGAACGGTCACATATTGACTATGTCCATATCTTGGCTGTGATATTGTGCTATACTTTTAACTGTTAGCTTTGAGTAAAACCAGGTTTAAAAAAAAAAAAAAGCATGGGGTCACTGTACCATTTTTTCGAATTACATGTACAACTGTAACTATCTCAAAATAAAATTTTAATTAAAAATGGTAAATCATACACCCTCTAAGATAAATAACTTTGTAAATTAAAATCAGATCTGATTTTTTTTAACACTTTCCCCCACCTCCAATATAAAACTCATTAAAATGCAATATTTTCTGTTAGAAAATTATGTTGGACAATGGAGGAATAATTTAATTCTAAAGCACTTTCTATGTACTTACCAGGGTTGTACATGTTTCATTAAGTATTTTGGATCCTTTGAAAACAAGTGCATTGTACTTGTCATCACTAAAACTCCTCCTCTCCCACCCCCACCCCTGGCATTTGTAAGTCCAGCTGTCAGGACAGGCTATGCATACTATTGCATTTTGTGACTATAACAAAATAACATCATTATTTTGTCATTGACAAAATAACACCTGTTCCTTTAAATCAGTGTTTCTCATGTAGGAGGACTGTGTGAGCATAAGAGAGACACGGATGTGTGAGTCTGTAATGAGAAGGTAAGAATTATTTATTTGGAGATGAACATTTTTCTTTTCCCGATCTCCTACTGCCTGGAACCAATCTTTGTTCTGTGCTTGGAAAAACAATGATGAGCCGTAGCAATTGTTTTTCCATGGCTCTGGCAACTGTATGTGAGACCTGGAGACAGAGACTGGTGTTGCTGAAAGAGCATCTGCTTTATTGAAAATGCATTTGAAGGCTTTGCCGACAGGACTGCCTCAGAGTCAAGTGCAATTAAGACAGCGAGGTCTCTCTTTGTAGCACTCAAAATCTGCCATAAGCATCATGGCTTTGGAATCGGATGCTATCCCCACCATCCTCAAAGCCAAATGTCTCTGTAGGCAGAGAAGGGGTAAAATTGGTGTGACTGACATCTTGTGAAGAGAAAATTTTTTAAACTATCTTCAAAGATACTTACAAGATACAACAGCCCTTTCTCAACACAGCTATGGGATGCACTGATGTAAATAAATATAAAAATGGCTATTAAATTTCCATTCTGCTTCATGCACATGGGTTTAATATTAATAATTAAGGAAGAAAAGCTGGCAAAACACATGTAAAACTTAGCCAAACCCCAAATGGTTGAAAAATAAGTCAAGATTTCTCTGAAAACATAGACCACTACTGGGTTTGCCCATCCCTGGTGACAAGAAACTGAGAAACTGAAACTAACTCTATTTTACTTTCCTCTTTGTCCCAGCAGATGCTGTAATTCTCTCCTGTCAAGGAGCCAGTGGATTGGCCTTGGGTGCCAAGAACAAAGCATGGGGCTCCACATGGCCACCAGTCTGTGGAGACAGCACACTCCGATCCCATAGGGTAGAAATGTCTGCCCTCTACCCCCAACCAGACGACGGATTCTAATTTTCTTAACCCCATGCTCGAAGGGCAAGTCATCTCACACTTTAGGATTGGAATAAATTATCCTGAAGCCCAAAGCATCCTCCGTTTTTATCTGTCTTGTCTTTGAGTCCAGATGATGGTATTACAAGACCTAATGTAATTGTGTGATGAGATTGATGCCCACTGTCAGTATGAAACCCAACATAGGAAGGCGGGAAAGTGATAATGTAAAGGAGAGGATGTTTGCAATTTGTCTCTGCCAATTCTTGGCCATATCTCTTCACCAGCTTTGTACGGTTGAGGTTTAGTGGAAGTGATAGGAAATAGGAATACAGAGACTATAAAATATCTCCACCCAAGTTTCACAGTAGGGTCTGAATGTAAAATTTTCTCCAGAGGCCCCGTTTGATTGAATGTTAGTCCCCTAGCTTTGGGCACTGTTTGGGGAAGCTGTAAATCTTCAGGAGCTGAAAAGTAGCGGACAGGTAGGTGTAAGTCCCCTGCGTAGTAGTACTCTAGAAGTTACACCCAGCCTCTCCTTCCTGCAGCTTTCTCCTCCTCCAGACCCACCACCTTGTGAACAGCCTCTGCTACCCCAACTGTAAGAAAATCTGTGTCTTCACAGGCATAATGGACTGGAACCCTTTGAAACCATGAGCCAAAATAAATATTTCCTCCCTTAAGTTATTTCTGGAATTTTGGTCACAACACAAAAGGAGCTCTTCATAACTGAGTAGATATTGCCATCTTCCAGATGAGGAGACTCAGAGTGGGGGTGGGGAAGGGTGGTGCCCAAGTCAGTGGTAGCTAAGGGGCAGCCAGGACTTACGTCTCCATCCCAAGCTCAGCGCTCTACCCGCTCTGCCATTGCTGAGGTGGGATGGAATCATTCAGAGGGGAGGGCTCAACAGCTGATTGGATACCCCTGGTGTGCATTTAGTGCTCAAACACACACTGACATGGTCACAAAAGAGTGCATACTCCCTCAGAGCGACACTGCTCAGACTCGAGCTCACGGTCACCCTTCTCTCTCACTTGAATCTTCACTCATAGGCAGTGTGACCACAATAGCCCTAAGTGAAGATCTTAGACTGTCCTGATTTATAGAGCTCACAATCACATCAGAGCTATCAAATGTGATTTCTGAAAAGAAAAGTCTCCAAATATGTTTCAGGAATCATTGTACCTCACTAACATGTGCATTTTCATTGCAAACATAAATACCTAAAGCTTTAAAGAACATGGGCAGCATTTTCTTTAATTAAGAAGTATCTGGTGCTGGAATTCAAACTTGTACAAATAAACTAAGTTGTCAGTATACATCTGATTATGGGTTCTATCCTGGTTCAAATACAAGTCTATAGTTTTTGTTTTTGTTTTTTTAATCACTTTGTTTCATATTAGCTGAAGAAACCATTTTCCCAACAGTCATTTGAATAATAAGCCAGTCCAATTGGTTCTACTGATATCAAAACCAGTTTTTGTACAATCTACAAAAAAAATATGTTTGCTCTTCACTGTTTCATATTTTGGAAATACTTTATTGAAACTATAAAGGCAAATGTTGAAAACCAACCAGACCTATGATTACCATAAATTCTGAGCCAAACAAAAGTATTCTGATCAGCAAAACTCAAAGAAAACAAGCTCGATGTCTTAGTTAGGGTTTCTACTGCTGTGAAGAGACATCAAGACCATGGCAACGCTTATAAAGAAAACATTTAATTAAGGTGGTGGCTTACAGTTCAGAGGTTCAGTCCTTTATCATCATGGCAGGGAGCATGGCGGCATGCAGGCAGACATGGTGCTGGAGCTGAGAGTCCTACATCTTGCAGGCAGCAGGAAGTTGATAGAGACACTGGGTGGTATCCTGAGCTCGAAGCCCACCTCACACGTGACAGACTTCCTCTAACAAAGCCACATTTCTTAACAGAGCCACTCCCTATGAGATTATGGAGACCAACTACATTGAAACACCAACACTCAGTGAAGCTTTCAGCTCTGTATTGTGTTGTGTTGTGTTGCTCTTTATTTCTATGAAAGAGAAACACCCAGTAGATCCAGGAGACAGAGGACACAATGTATCTCTATTAGAGAAAGGTTTGGGTTGTTGTTATTTGGTTTTTGTTTTGTTTGTTTTTGTGTTTTGTTTTTTGAGGCAGAACTTCTCTGTGTAATAGCCCTATCCGCCCTGGAACTCATTCTGTAGACCACACTGGCCTCAAATTCACAGAGATCTACCCATCTCTGCCTCCTTAGTTCTGGGCTACTATGGCCTAATATGTTTTATTGTTGTTGTTTGCTTATTTATTTATTTATTTGTATTTTTTCTGTGCATTGTGGTTGTGTCTGTATGAGGTGTCAGATTCTCTAGAACTGGAGTTACGGAGTTACAGCCAGTTGTGAGCTGCCACATAGGTGCTGGGAATTGAACCTAGATCCACTGAGCAGCCAGTACTCTTTACTACTGAGTCATTTCTCCAGCCCCACTGCTTTTTGGTTTTGTTTTATTTTCTGATTTCATGTAGCAAGAATAACTAATTAGAAAAGGTTCTGAAGATATGGCTCAGCAGGTAAAGATTTGACACCAAAACAAGAGGACCAGGGTTCAGATACCCATGTAAAACAGGGTGGGTATGATGGCTTACCTATAATTCCAGGAACTGAATTCAGGTTACCAAGCTTGGCAGCAAGCATCTCTACCTACTGTGTTGCATTGTTGGCCCAAAACAGATGTCATTGTGTTATTTTAACTTACGACTTAAAGATTTTGCATGAATGGACATTCAATAAGACATTGGGAACACCACTTCAGCAGTGAGAGAAAATAGTTCTTCAGACCTAGAGATTGCCTTTCTGCTATTCTGAGACTTCCTAGAAATGGACAAAGCTTCTAGGGAGAAGAACATGGCAAGGAAAGTAGATAGGGAAGGCAGCCAGGGATGGAGACAGGAGAGGTAGACAAGAAAATGAGTCAACAGGGAAAGACTCATGGGACAAAAAATGAACGAGGAAGAAAAGCACCTTTGGTGAATTACAGCCTAAATCCAAGTCAGCGCTCTATCTAGAAGGGGCTTTACGAGGTTGGCCTCTTGGCTCAGTAGTGACCACATTATGTTTTGTTTGTAGAATTTTTAAGTTTCTCTCTCTCTCTCCTCTCCTTTCTCTCTCTCCATACCCAACATGTATACTGTGCTCACAGAAGGCTGCCTTTCAGTACTCTTTCATGATACTACTTGGGAAAAAATGTTGATAATCCTGTGTTGGTCTCCAAAGTCCTTCTAGAAATTGCTCTGGTTGATGAAATCTGGAAGTCTAGCGCCACTGGCCCAGTCTTTCCTAGGTCCCTTTCATCTTACTAAAGTAGCATAAGATATGTTCAAGTCTACTCAATTGGAAAGTTCCCTGGCAACTGAGACAAAAGTCAGTCAGTCTCTGAATGACTGGCCATGCCCAAGCTTGACTCAGTGCCAGGTGACCCACTTGCCTGACACTTTCAAGTGACTTGGACAGAAAAATGGCACACCATGGCACAAGCCAGGCAAATCTGAAAACCAGGCCTCACACATGACTTGAAGAGAAAATCATTAGCTCACTTCCCTGTATCATAAATTCACAAATCCAAATATGGAGTAGGCTGGCTCCGAGAAGAAACAGCAGGAAATGATTATTTAGGATTAAGAGTCTTGTTTCTAAACATATGTGGTAAAATATTGTCTGGATTAATTTTATTTGCTTCCTTTGATGAAGCCAAATTAACTTAAACCAACTGTTAGAAGAACTGCTGGTTATTAACACTAATGTCACATAATCTAAAATATTCACCCTAGAGGCGTCTCTGTTAAAAATTCCAATGTGCCCTTTAATAATTAAGAATCACCGTGGTAATGATATTCATTAGGAATTACACCTTGGTAGGTTCTAAAACATATTAGAAATTTCAAACGGGAAATTCTACCCCTTTCTCTCCTCTATTCTCTCAAGGAAGGGGAGTGCATTTCAAAGTCGTGGATTCTAACTGGACAGTGAAGAAAAGCACTAAACCGGGCTAGGGACTTAACACAAGCACTTCCCAGAAGGACTAGATAGCAGCATTTTCTCAAGTCTACAGCAGAGACATGGCCTCATAGGAGAAAGCAGAAACACTTTGACCATGACCAAGTTATGTGTTGACAACACATTATTTCTGAGTAGTGTCTCTGAGTGTTTTCTGGCGTTAAATCAGGGAAGGATGCTGCCGCAGAGGGCAACATCGAATTTGTGGGGGCAAATTTGCTCCTACTGTAACATTCACCTCCCCTGCCCCCAACACCAGAGTCCTTGTTTTCAGGGCTTCGGACTTTGGCAATGACATCAGCGACTTCCTGGTCCTCAAACATTTAGGTTTGCTCTAGAATGACATTGGCAGCTTCTTTGGGGCATCAACCTGCAGACAGCAGATCTTCTAACCTTCTGTCAGCCAATCCTCATGATAAATTTCCTTCTGTACCTTTCCATATCCTCTGGTTCTGTTTCTCTAGAGAAAACTAACATAGCCTTTTAATCCAATGACTCTGGTGAGTCCCACTCAGGCAAAATCGCCTGCAAGCATCCTTAACATGTGAAGTGTGTGTGTGTGTGTGCGCGCGCGCGCGCGTGCACAGACACACACACAGCACACACACACACACACACACACACACACACATGCTTTTATTTTTATTCACTTTTGTACCCTCTTCCCTTATAAAAGTTCTTGGCCCCCAAACTGCTTTGGACTACATGTGTACATACCAGCTGTCAATCACATATAGAGGGATTAGCTGGTGTTTCCAATATGTTGCCATACCACATCATCCATGAACAAGGTACCATTTAGGAAGTAAAGAGCCCTGCTTGGGAGAAGGGACTCTTTACCAATCAGTAGTTGTGCGGCCTCAGTCAGTTATTTGCTGCCTGTAGCCTCTGCCTCCTCACCCATAAAAAAAAAAAAAAAAAAGCAGCAGAAACCAGCTCCATTAAGTTCCCCTGCAGCCTTAATATTCAAGCTTTGTACAAGTACAAATGACTTCATTACTGCCACCAACAAAAACCACGCATGTGTCCCCCAGCCGGAGGGTTAGCAGGATCTGTGGCTGACCGTAGCCAAACTTAGACTTTAATGTGGGGTTCCTTTTACAGTTGGTTTTGGAATACAATCAAAACCCAAAAGGAAGTTAGATTCCAATCCCTAAGTAAGTCCAGCCATCGTATTCTAAGTACAAAAGATAGACTTGCAAGCCCTAGGGTAGAAGGGAGGTAAGATAGCTGTGGGTCAGGAGAAAAGCAACTCAGTGGTTGTAAAAAGGCAAAAACCCCTGATGCCAGGCTCTGAGATGCAAGCCAATTCCACAGCCAAATCTCTGAGGGCCACCCAGACCAGGTCTCAGCTTCCTTGTGGACACTAGTGATGACCATGTTCCAGCCATTCAGAGCCCAGGCACATATGCCCCGAGCTTTCCATCCTCTGCCTTATGTTATGAAAAGCGAGCTGGCCCCAGACCCACCAAAAGCATCAGCATTTATCAGAACACTGATGGGCTTTCAGACACAGAAGGTCTGGTTCTGAATGGGGGTGGCACAGCTTGGGGGCCTGCCTGGGGTGACTGGGAATGAAAATAATCAAACTCAATGGTAATGATGTACCCAGGAAGCAGTTCCCCAACGCAGATCTCCACTCAGTAGTTAGCTCACTAATGACATTAGCTAGTATGAAATACAAATAGGGGGGAAACATTCTAAGCCAATTACACTGATTATGCTTCTGACATCAAAAGGTACAGCAGATGAAGCTGAATTTCCATATATTAATATTTAAGCCAGTATCCACTACAAAGTACAGCATGTAATGAAGGCCCACTAGACTTCAGTACACACATCTAACATCTCTAATCAAGCAAAAAAAAAATAAATTCTAAATGATAATTAGCAGTAATCATGTTCTTTAAGTGCAGGGTATTACAAAGTACAAACCTAATATTTTTTTTTTTTTAAAAAAAAAAGTAAATAGCAAAACTCCTTGTACCGGCAGGAACACAACAGATGTAAGGGCACAGGCTACCAGCTCTGATCAGTAAGTGCATCTCCAGTCAAGGAAACCGTGCATCTGTTATTGTGATGATCAAAAAGTGGGTTGACATTTATCAAAGCCTGTCTTGACTGCATGGAGTGCTCTCCTTGAGTGAAAGCGGGAAGCATCGAGAGAAGGAGAAAGCAACTGGAGTGGGAGGAAGGGACTTAACCCTTGCCTCCTAAGGCATTTTGCTGAAACAAGGTACAAGTCTAGCCAAGCCTTTAGCTGGCGCCGCTCTTTATTGCTCAGTTGGTAGGATTGCTGGGCGAATACCACCCACTTGGGACAAGGCAGAATTCCTGCTGAGCGAGCAAGGAATGAGTGCTACCCATGCTCCTGTGGGGCGATGCATAGAGGGAGAAGTGGCTAATTAAAGCAGCAACATATATCCTATGCGCGCACTCATCCTGGGGATGTTGAGACTCATGGTACACGAGACTCAAGGTAAGAACAAAGCCAGGCTCGTACACGTCATAAGACCACGGAAGCTGTGTGAGTGCCTTGTGCTGTCCGCAGATGCGTTCTTAGGCGGTCCTCTGCTGTAACCAACGTCTGTAGTAAGCAGCTTCCAAAGAGAAAAGGCTTCATTTGGCTCGCGGTTTTTGAGGTTTCAGCCATGATTGATTAGATATATGACCTTTGGTGATGAGACAACATATCACGGGAGAGTGGGACAACGAAAAGAGAAACCTTGTGGTCTAGAAGAAAAGAGAGAAGATGGAAGCAAGAGTTCTACCATGGCCTCTCAGGACAAACTCCCGATGACTTGAAGACCTGACACCGGGCCTTTGCGCCTAAAGGTCGTACTACCTCCCATCCTGCCCTGGACAAAGCCTTTTACACATAAGGGCTTTGAGGGATACGCCAGGCCTAAGCACTATCAGCACAGAGCTCATTGTGCCTTTTAATTCTTTGCAAATGTGAAGGATGGTACCATCATCTGCTGGAGGAAGGGTGCTACAGAATTAGAGGGCGACTTTCCTAAAATGCCCCAAGACTTGCACGGACCGAGATGCACGGGCAAAGAGATTTCTGTTGCAGCCATGAGGAGCCAGCTCAGATAAGCTGGAAGTGGAGTTCAGCCAAGGCTTGAACACCACAGGAGAGACGCTGTACCTTCACCCTCACTGAACCTTACCCTCACTGCATCTTACCCTCCCTGACCTACAAATAAGAGTTTCAAGAGGTACCGTTAGGCTCTTAGGTCCTGGCATCTTACTTTTTACTTTTTCTGTTCTTTCCTTCTTTTCTTCCTTTTACTTTTCTTTATCTTTTCTTTTCCTTTTATTTCTAAATAAGGAGCCAGTAAAGCCAGTGGCTGATAACACATTTGAAGCTCCTTCTCGAACGGCTACTGTTCAAGCTAACAGCTCCTTCTAACCTACACAGCTCAGTGTCTGAGTCAGCGGCTGTGTCCTCTCTAGTTTCACATTGCTTTGCAAATTGCTCTGCTGTGCTACCTAGACCCATCAAGTGTTCCCCACTCCCCACCCCCCACCCCTAACCCCTATCCTTGGCTGATACCCTGCCTCTAGCCTGAAACCAAGAAAGAGAGCAAGAGGCAGGATTTACTGCAACGGACTGCTTTGTAGATGTCAGGCAGAAACAGCTGCTCTTAGATAAGAGGGATCTTCCAGCACTCTGATTGTGGGGAAAATTGCAAGGGAACTATGGGCTGAAATGAGAATTCAAAATGGCTCTCATAATAACCCACATAGTCTATGGAAATGTAGTATTCAATTTAGATTTACTCTCAGCTTGAATATTTTTTAAAGCATTGGCTTAAAAATGAAAATGGAGAAAAAGCCTTTTAAAGCCTTATCTTACACAAAATTGCTCAGAATAACAATTTGCAAAAGAAAAGGTCATTTACAACCCCTACTGCTCACTCAGAGTCTCCGATTTGTTCAGCAATTTTCTGCCCATTGTAGGTAATAAGATGAAATTGGCATTTCCTGGTTCCTCAAGGAATATACCTTCCCTTTAGAAGACAGAACGCACCCAAACCCTCCCTTCCCTTCCCAAACAAGTCTTTCCCGGTACAAACTTGAGCATCGGAGCTGCAGAAAATGGCTGTGCATAGAGCATTCTCTATTCAAGAATGAGAACCGAGTTCAGATTCCTCTGAAGCCACATAAAGCTAGGTGTGGTAGCCAATGTCTCTAAGGCCAGCATTCCCATGGAAAGATGGGAGGGGAGACAAAAATCCCTGGGAACTTACATACAGGCCAGGAGTATGCAGTACTGGAGTACACAGTAAGCGACAAAAGGAGAGGGATGGGGAAGGCAAGGATCAGCACCAAAAGACTGTCCTCTGGTCTCCACATTCACCCTGTGCCTCATGCCAGGGAGCTTGCATGCACACGTGTACACACACACACACACACACACACACACACACACCACACGATGCATCATGTCATCTCATAATGGAGCTATTGGGAAAGACCCGCCTTTACTTTGGGTTCGGGCACACCAGTGATCAGGGAACACATGCCATTTAAGCCATGGATACAAGATACATGCGTGGAGGGGCAGGTGCATCATCACTGTGCTGACTCCAGTACTGACCAGTTAAGTAAGTGTCTACCCTGCAATCTGTATGGAGAAGTTCTCGTTTCTAAGACATCACCATAGCCTCAGGATGAAGATGTCACCACCGTCTAGTCAGCACTCATGCATCCTTCTTATGGTCCCTTGACCCCCAGAGATTGCTGTTACCTTTAGTCAACAAACATCGAGGGAGATTTGCTGGGCAAATCTGAGGACTGTATTCTAGGCAAGTCTAGAATACAGTGTAGTAGGAAAACAGACATGTTGATTGCCGTTGCATGTAGAGTACACATAGCCCCATAGGAAGCAAAGCATGGGAGAAGGACACTCTTTGTGAACTGGTACCAGGAGTAGTATAGCTTCTAAAGTATGCGTGTAACCCAAAAGGTCTTTAATGAGATATGACTTTCAGTTTATTTCATTGACAAGAGAATTGCATAACTAGCTCACACATTTGAAAGTTTAATAAAGACACACTTAATGTTTTTTTTTTATTTAACTTTTTGAGAGTATCTTCCTATGTTGAAGATCTCAATTCAAACTCATAATCCTTCTACCTCAGTCTTCCAAGTGCTGGGATTAGAGGCATATACCATAATACCAGCTCACATAAAACATTAAACATCTCGCTGTCAGAGAATGTATTAAAGACAATGAAAACCAAATGGCAACGTCTATTTTCAGATATGAAAAATGTTTAAATTATCATTTTAATACAACCGATTTCCAGTGTATAGTATGCAAACAGTACATATAGCATATAATCATCAAAGCGGGCAGTTAATATTTCCATCCCCTTAAAACTTTTTAAAACTTTTGATTGACTCATGATGATTATGCCCATGATACCTATGGGCACAGTGTGTGTTGTGTAACAGTTCTCCCCAAGATCCATTCATTCCTTCCTTCTACCCTGAAAGGAACCTCCTTTAGCAGGAAAGTAAACAACTCAAATAAACAGATTCAGGAAGTTCCTGAAACTGATCAGATTCACTACCCCCCCCCCCCCCCCCCCCCGCACTCCACCAGCCAGAGTAAGCAATGAAAGCTGAGAATCTCTCTCTAAGGAGCCAAGCTGCAGAGGCTTCTGAGACCAGATCAGTTGCCTAGAAGAAACAAACCAGCCAAACTGTCCTAGGCTTCCCAGCTTTTGTGAGCTATCACCCCTGCTCAGGAGGGGCTTAGGTAATGCAGCTGTCCTCGAGGCATTTCTGCTTCTGTAAGTAAACCCTCGCCTCTTACAAGTAGTTCCAATAAAATTCATTGGCTCCCAAAAATTAGACTTTGGCACTATCCGTACTTTGGTTTGTTGTATGATCTCTATCTAGGGTGAGTAGATGTGTGTGTTATATCTCCTCAGGAAAAGTTCTGTCACAAACAGTGTAATGTTGGCATCCATTTATGTAATATGAACTATAATGCACACTAATTAAATAATAGTGAGTTACTCACTTGAGCATTACTTTGTGTTTGGAACCTCACTTCTAGTTAGTCACCAACTATGAAATAACTTATTAATACCAGAACTTGTGGGGCTGGAGAGATGGCTTCATGGTTAGGAGCACTGATTGCCCTTCCAAGGGACTGGGGTTCAATTCCCAGCACCCACATGGAAGCTTACAACTGTCTGTAACTCCAGTTTCAGCAGACACATACATGCATGCAGGCAAAATACTAATGCTCATAAAATAAAAATAAATCAAATTTTTAAGAAGTTAAAAAAATATTGGAACTTATTTTCTCTGAGAACTCATGACTTAAAGTCTCTCAATTCCCCAACTGTTTTGTCCTCTAGTAACAATTCATATTTGGATCAGTTTTTTCTTAGCATTCACACACAAAGGAGAACACACAGTACACTATTCTGTGTATGTCTGACATACTTCATGTAGTGTGCGTCTTCTTCTTCCATTCATTTTGCTTCAAATGATAGAATAATCTTCCTCTACAAAGACTGCATAATATCCCACTATGTATATACAGCGCATCGCTATTGTCCATTCACTCACTGAAAGACACTCAATTGTCCATTGTCTGCTATGAATACTACAGCAATAAAGCTGAGTTTATGGCTACCACTTAATATATAAAGAGTTGATATAAATTAACAGGAAAAATAGTGGCTCGAAAGATGGGCATATACAATCAAACACATTTCATGGCATTAGCAATCACTGATATAGGTGCTCAAATTCAAACCACAATAAGCTACTACTATTGCATACTGGTAAGGTAGTGGGGGAATGTCTGTTCTGATTCTTACTTAGAAAAGTAAATTGGATTGTCTTTTTGGACAATGAAATAATCATAAATTTGAGAAGACTTTATCTTAGGGTTCTATTGCTGCAGTGTAACGCCATGACCAAAAGCAAGTTGGAAAGTATCTATTTGGTTTATACTCCTCTACCACTGTTCATCATCAAAGAAAGTCAGAACAAGAACTCAAACAAGCGGGAACCTGGAGGCAGGAGCTGATGCAGAGGCCATGCAGGGGTGCAGCTTACTGGCTTGTTCCTCGTGGCTTGCTCAGCCTGCTTTCTTACAGAACCCAGGATCATTTACCCAGGAGTGGACTCACCCGTAATGGACTGGGACCTCCTGTTAGGGGCAGGTTTTACTCTTTGTTCCCGCCAGCCTCCCGGTCCTGCTGCCATGGTCCCGCCACCACGTGAGCCCCAAATAACACTCAGAGACTCTGTATTTGATACAATCCTGTTGGCCAGTTACCATTATTGTTTATAGGCTAGCTCTGTCTTAATTATTAACCCATTTCTACTTATCTAAGTATTTCCACGTGGTCATCTTATGGGGAGCCTCAGGCAGTGTCTTCCTTCCTCCCAGGTCTACATCTTGACTCCTCCTAACCACTTCCTCTTTCCTCCTTGTCTCCTAGCCCCGCCTATCTTGCTTTTCCATTGGCTCAACAGTGCTTTATCGTTTAACCAGTATGAGAAACATATTTACAGAATAACATCTCTCATCATCTCCTCTTTTATGTCTAAAATAAAAGAAGGGGTTTAACCTTAACATAGCAAAATATAACATACAACAGTTATCAAATAAGAATCACAGTTAACAATATTTAGCCCATTAACATTTTGTAAGACTTAAAGAAAATATCATCTATCCTCTTTGTGAGTCTAAAGTCTTATATGTAACTTATCTTTAATCCTAACTAAGGAAAACTATAACCATAACTATCTGTCTTCAACTCCTTCAAAGACCACAGAAGGATAATATATAAACTCTAGAAATGACAGAGACGACTCATTGCCTGGTCAGTCACCCAAAGTTCTTCTGTAATGTTTCATCTTCAGCCCATAGGCCATAGTGTATCTCCAGACTCCTCAACAAAGCAGGAAACTTCAAACTGTCTACCTGTATTGGCAGTTTGTCAGTCACTTTTTTCTGTGTCCTGTAGAATGTCTGACTGTCTGGCAACCTCTTCCATTAAACAGGAATCCTGTAGCAATGTCCATCTTGCATCAGCAGTCACCTTTTTGTGGGTCCTGCATGTCCAGTTTATTCAGCATATAGTCAGTCTAGACAAGAGCAGTATCCTGTTCAAATGTCTAGCCTTGCCATATAGAAGCAAACTTCATTACGTGTTTCTTCGATGTCCATCTTTCTTTCTGATGCAGGTGGTGTTACCAGGAGCAGTTGTGCCTCACTGTCAAGAAAAACCCTAAACCATTTTAAATGCCATATTCTGTAGGTCTTTGAAAGGTTTGAAGAATGCCTATCCATCTCAAAAACATCTCTGCATATCTAGAAATCCTAACTTACTTAACTATAAGTTCTCATTATCATAGGTAATTATCTATAATCTGTGTTAAACTATACATTACATTCTAAATGAGCTATATAAACACAATACCTAAACAAGAGGAGAAATATACATATCACAAAATTGACCTTAAATTTGTATCAATGAAAATCCATTCCAAAACAAAGTATTCCTATCTATTCCATAATTCCCTTTTTACCTTTAAAAAGATTGCTTGTGGTTATAGCCATTTATAACCAAGCCCATTTAAATGAAAACGAACATTTATAAACAATATTTTGGAATTTGGGCATTGTTCTTTCCAAACTACTTCCTGCTGGTAGGGGGCACTGTCATGGGGGGTCTAAAGAAGATGCAGAAATCTTGGCTGTAGTTTGCAAGGCTTTGTCTCAACTGCTTTGAATGTTGGAACACCTGGGACACTGTTTCAGGGGGTCTGGCTTGATCAAACCACATTAGTCTAGAATGAATCCACAGCTTTACATTTTCTGTGGAGACAAAAATAGAAATCCTTTTCCCCAGTAACTTGTCTTTAGGCTTAAATTTTTGAGTCAAAGCATTTTTAAAATATATAAATTGAATTAATCCAGCAGCATTTCTTTTATCAATAGTTGCTATTTTCTCAGCAATCAAATAATTTAAAGACAACAGAATCGCGTATAGTATCCAAAATTTTTTTGTGCTTTCCATCTTTACATGGCTTTTTTATTACTCTATTTCTTTTACTTTTATTTTTACATATTTTGAGACAGGGTTTCTCTGTGTAACTTTTATCTGTCCTTGAATTTCCTCTGTATACCAGATTTACTTTGAAATCACAGAGATCTGTTTGCCTCTGCCTCACGAGTGCTGTGATTAATGGCGTGCACCACCACATCCAGCCATTTTACTTCCTTTTGTCTTTTTTAAACCATTGTATCCTGTTTCTTTTTCTCTCCCAAGCCAGCGTATTTTTTAAAACACAGTGTAAACCTTCATTACAGCTCTCGTACACACCAATGAATTATTAGCAGAGCTCTTTAAAAGCAAGGCGGCTTTTTTGCCGCTTATGCTAATTTTGGAAACCTCCCTTAAAGGAGCCACGCAAATCTCTGTCTACAGCAAAACAAATCCAACCGAGAAAATGTTGCTACCAAGAGGTCTTGTTAGTCTCTGTTCTTTTGTTTCTAAAAACTATTTTTTAAGCTTTTGTTAAGTTTTAAGTGAAAGTTCTCAGTTCCACTTCTGACACCATTATGTTATGGGCTGGTTTTTCGCCAGCCCGCCTGCCGCCGGTCTGGGCCCACAGCCGCACCAGCCTCAAATAACACTCAGAGACTCTGTATTTGATACAATCCTGTTGGCCAATGACTATCATTGTTAATGGGCTAGATCTGCCTTAATTATTAACCCATTTCTACTTATCTAAGTATTCCCACGTGGTCACCTTATCAGGGAGCCGCGGCCGGCGTCTTCTCTACTCCCCCGTCTCCATCTTGACCACATCAAACACTAATTAAAAAAACAACCTACAGACTTACCTATAACCTTATCTTATTGAGGCATATTCTCAATCAAGACTCCCTTCTCTCCAGTGATTCTGGCTAGTATCAAGTTGACATACAACTAGCCAGCCCAGACTTACATATAAGAAAAGTTCATTATACCATTATTTACACTTGCCAAAATTGGAAACAATTTAACTTTTTTAATGTATGTGTTTGCCTACATGAATGTCTGTGCACCACATGTGTGCCTGACTCCTGTGGAGGTCAGAAGAGGGCATCAAATCCCCTGGAACTTGAGTTACAGATGGTCACAAGCCATCTGGACACTGAACAGCAACTACTCTTAACTGCCTAGCTATCTCTCTAGCCCCTGGAAACAATTTAAATACCTTAAGCAGATAAATCAACTGAAGTTCAAAACAGCAATGAGATGTAGATGTGTACAAGAGGGTGATTTCTCTATCTCAGAAAGGGAGAAATACTGCATATGAAGGAAGCATTGTCTCAGGATGACAGACATATGGATGCCTTTTATAAGCATTTTCTGTATTTCCTAAATTAATATGAACATGTGTCTCTTACAAGGTGGAAAGAAATGTTTGTTTCTTTTATCCTTTTTACATTTCTTTCTTTTTAAAAATGTTTTTATTTAAATTTGAAACAAGCTTGTTTTACATTTCAATCCCAGTTCCCTAGCCCTTCCTTCCTCCCCTGTCCCCACAACCCCCATCCCATCCCCTTTCTGCTCCCAAGGAGCATCATATCTGTCTGTCATATCATTTGGAGCAGGGCCTAAGTCCTCCCCCATATATCTAGGCTGACAAAGTATCCTTCTATGTGGGATGGGCTCCAAAGTCTATTCGTATACTAGGGATAAATACTGGTCCACTACCAGAGGCCCCATAGACTGCCCAGCCTTCTAACTAACTCCCAGACTCCTGTGTCTAATCATCTGCTTGCAGTCTCCACTTAGATAACTTCCCATAGGTACTTCTCCAGTGTTGACAAGCAAACTCTAGGACTGCCACTTAAATCTTGAAGTCTTCCTTATTCATTAGTGGCCACTGTTCCCCTCTAAACACTCAGAAAAGCTGGAGAATTCCTGGGTGTTTCTCACAGACTCCATTTGTTAACGACATTCCTTTGGAGGTCACCTAGGGGATAGATGTGGTAAATATTGCTTTTTTTGCTTGGACTATGGTCATCTGGCCTACATGGATTGTGTCAGTAGCCACTACTAAAGCTTCTCTGTGGAATTTCTGCCTCCAGTACAAACCTTATCATATCATTCTTGCCTTCTATGTCTCCCAGGTCTCATGGCCCACAAGGCCCTCCTTGACTTGCCCCCACCTCCTTCCTTTTGTTTTTTAAACTCTGATTCTCATCTCCAGTTTTCCAATCTCATTTTATATCAGTCTTTGGGCTGCTCACTCTTGGCCAGCCATACTGGCTCTCTCACTGTTCCTGTCACATGCCCTGTCACATGCTCACCCCAGAGCCTTTGCACTTACTCTCTTTTATGATATATTTCTCCCCTAAACATCTGCATCCTCATGTCACTCAGATCCCTATTCATAAGTCACCTCTGTTAGAGAAGCCTGACTTCTCAAGCAAAGCAATATTCATTCTCCAAAGATTGCCCTGTGTGTTTTTCAAGAGGGAACAGCTGCAGGGATCACCACACACGCACAACCATCAAAGGCTTGCACGTCCAGACTTTTGATTGCAACAACGTATGTTAGGGAGGACATGTCTTTCTTAATGTGTACAAAGGTAGAGGTTACTAACAGCTCTGCTCCTTCCTGCCTTGCCACCATCTCCCCACTCCTCAATACCCAGCCAATGCCTTCCATCTTCCGTCCCATAAGCTCCATGAGATGAGACTGTTTGCCTGACTTTGACCATCTTGTGATTCTCGGTGTCTAGAACAGTCCTTGAAATGAATATACTGGATATTCAAGGTTTTTGAGTACATCGATTATTATCTGTCATGAACAATCCACCAATAGTAAGTAGGTTCTTAGGGGGGAAACAAAAGCAAAACTCTCCTTTTTATCATCTTGTAACCATACAGATCCAAAGCCCATATTAATGTCTTGTTTTACAGATTGGAGGGAAAAAAGATATACCTAGATGATCAATAAGTTACCTGTATCCTGGCAGCTAGGAACCAGTTCTCATCACTATAAAGACAGTATTTCTAGATCACATTTGCCTGGAAAGAATGGATCCCTAGGATCAACCACCAAATAATACCACATACAACCTCACATGTATTAAACAATGAAGCTTAACACAGGGGAGGAAAGTGTACACCTTACTGTTTTGCAACAATGGATGCAGTATTTATTAGTAGTAGTTCCTTTCTAATGGAAAATTATAGCAATCTGCCTTTTAATACTGCGCTGAAAATACAAAGTGGTAAACTTTTATTTTAAATGAACTGATTCAAAAAAAAAAAAAAAAAAAAAAAGCTGTCCAGAAGGGTAGTATTTCTGAGTACAAAGGAGTCCCAGGGAAATTAAAAACCAAAGGCTTTATTTATACATTAAAAAAAGAAAAGAAATGGAGGAAACCAGCAATTACAGTCTCGAAAGATCAAATGAGATAATGGTAGATGTTTCCCCAGCTATTTAATTAAAAGAATCGGCAGGCTCACATAGTTGTTTTGAAGCACTGCGTGAATACCAATGAGCTTGTCACATGACAGGAATGTCAACCCAAGAGCATAATATGTTAGCATTACCATTTTTTCCCAAGGAAAGGGAGAGTGGCCTCCTAACCACAATAACATCCACTTATTAATATTTAGCTGTCATTCACACTAAGCTTTGCAGGGGACCATGAAGATGCATCTCTGAGCATGAATGGCGGGGTGGCAATCACAATAGCTGAGGTGACAGAAGACAGGCTGGGCACAGCATGTGCACTGCAGCAGACAGTGTCCCCTTACTGGCCCTGCTGGCAATGGTGACAAAATGTAGCATCAAAGCCAAATAGAAAAGATGAGAATAAATTGGGAGATAGAGACAGTGCTGCCTGCCCTGCTTCTTCTGAAAATACTCCAAGGTGCACACATGAGATTAGCATCATCCTTCTAAGCAGTTTCTTCCAAATCTGTAATGAGTAATTGCTTATAAGTAAAAATAGAATCTCATAGAAGGATAAGCATGAGAAATGGTGTGCATTCCTTCCTTAGTTTCTCTAGGATAATCAAGTCCAATATCAAGAAAACACAGTTACCTTGTCGTCAGGTCAACCACACTGTTCCCCAATGAGACGGGGCCTTTAAAGAGACTGAAAGCTAATTGAGCTCATAAGTTCGTGCGGGACCCTAATCCAACAGAATTGGTATCTATAAGAAAAGGAAGAGAGACCAGGTACACTTGTACATGGAAAAGGCCATCGGAGAAGACAGGGTCAACGACAACCTGTCTGCACAGAGCCAAGAAGACCCAGAAACCATCAGAGTTACCACCAGGTCTTAGACTCCCAAACCACAGAACTGTGAGGAAGACCAAGTCCAGTTAATGAAACCATCGGTATTCCAACAGCCCAAGCAGTTGACCATGTCAGTACCCTCAAAACTTACTTGAGCACAAAACATCAACTTTCAAAATAGCTGAGATGTTGTCTAGGGTAATTTAAAGAATTGGTCTTCAGCCATCTTGTTACAAATACCCACACTTCTCTTCCCCAGGAAGCATCATCCAATAGTATTGTTTCTCAACATTCGCTCTGTTAAGACAAATGAAATGCATATGAATCAAAACTGCTCACCTTTTGTGACAAATCAAATGCTGCCCTTTGCTCACCAGAAAGGTTTTGTCATGCAGAACCACTTAGGAACAATAGTAAGACTTAGCAGTGTTTCTTCTGGGTACCTAGTCACCAGGTAAGGGGTCCTAGGTATTAACCTTTGTGATGCCCTGGCAGCAGATCCAATGAAGGCAAAGTGAGAAGGAAGATAAAGCTACCAAAGGTCATACAATGAGCAGGTGACAGGTCTAAGATTCAGATTTGGGCTGTTTGGAGTCACCATCCAGGAGCTTACCCACACTGCCCTGCATCGTCCCTGAATTCCTTTCTCACAGAACTTATCTAAGCTGCTCAATAGCATTTAGCTCCACAGGTAAAATGGAGACTGAAGATGAAAGAGGGTTTACATACATTGGGATAGAATAAGAGCACAGCTCTTATCAAGTGCCACTTGTACGATATTGATTAGTAAAAAACAACAACTAACAGTCTCACAGCCTGTCTTTGGAAACAGTTGGAGTCCCTCTTGTTTGTCCCAGGCTTAACACCATCTCAAGCTATGAATGGTTGGCTCAGCAACAGGTCCGAGGCAACTCCAGCAGAAAAGTTAGTGGATGTAGAGTAACCTGGGTCTGGAGAAAAACATAGCACAACCAGGCTTGCCTTGTTCTTACATCTCATTCTTGCAAGGCTAATGGGCACTGAAAAATCCTCTTAGCCAGTAATGAATATAGTCCATGTCACCAGTAAAAACATTAGTTCTAGTATTCCTCTTGCTAATTAATAAATCCTCTCTAGTAGATTTTGTTTTACAAAGTTGTTTTCAAGTTTGGAGTAGATACTATTCATTTAGATTCTCCAAATGACCATAATTGCCTGAGTTAATCAAGAATCTCCAGAGAAAAAAAATAAACTGTGTGTGTGTGTGTGTGTGTGTGTGTGTGTGTGTGTGTGTGAGCGCATGTGTGTCGGGGAGAGTAATTTTAAGAAGTTGAGTTGGGATACAGGTAAGTGGTTGAGAGCTTACCCCATATTGCCAGTCCTTAGATTTGACCTATAACATTGAAAGAGCACCACAATAACAAGGAATTTTCTCCAGTGACTGTGATGGGGGAACACAGAAGGCTGGAGACTCAGGAAACAATAGTGGTTGAAGTCCAAGGGCATTCTGCTAGCTTACCAAGAAGAGCTGGTGCTGAGACGAAGTCTAACACAGTCCTCTCTCTGAATTCATTAATGGCTGGAGGAATCCAGCCATTGGATTCCTTTGTTTTATTGAGACCGTTCAGCAGTTCGGATAAGCCCCATCATCGTGGAGGGGCATCTGCTGTACTCAAAGTATGTCTGCTAGAATGTCAATCTTACCTAAACACATGCTCACAAGTGAGGCATGGAGGTGTGATGGGGAATGTTCTTCTGTGTATATGTTTGTCTTATTGGTTGATGAATAAAACACTGATTGGCCAGGCAGGAAGTGATATAGCATGGCAGATACTGCCACTAGCTAACCATAGAGGTCTGGATGTCTGTACAGACAAACAGGAAGCGACATGACTGGGCAGAATCAGAATATAAGCAGGGACAAACAGGAAGTCTCTCTCTTCTCTGCAGAAATGTAGCAGGCAAAGGAGATGCAGGTCCACCATTTCCAGTAAGCCAAGACCACGTGGACATACTTAGATAGATAGAAATGAGTTAATATTTAAGACAGAGCTAGCCAATAAGAAATGCTAGTAACTGGCCAACAGTTTCATAATTAATACAGAGTCTCTGTGTGCTATTTGGGGCTGACATGGCTCTGGGACCAGGCTGGTGGGGAACTGCTCAAAACAGAGGTGCATACCTGTAATCCAGGTATTTTGGAGGATGAAGTGGGAAGAACTACAGTGAGTTCAGGGTGATCCTTGGATGCTGCATGAGGAGGAGGAGGCGGAAGAGGAGGAGGAGGAGGAAAAAGGAGAGGAAGAAGAAGAAGAAGAAGAGAAGAAGACAAAAAGAATAAGAACACATTCACAAAGCTGGGCAGGTCCCTCCATCCACACGGGCATCATGAGCACAGGGAGGCTAGGTAGGCAGGCCCTGTAGTCCTAGCAGGCTCTGGGAGGGAGGGCAGGCAGGCCCTGTCAAAAGCCTGGGCTGACCAACTCAGCTCCCATCAAGCCCAGATCCAGCGCTTTGGATTGGTCCACCACAACACCCCTCTGTCTAGAAGCTGCTGGTGAAGGAGTCAGTCCTGTAGAACCAGAGCTGCAGGATCACCATGGCTCTGGACAATAGTCCAGGATTGATGGTGTCAGAAACCAGAAGCCTTGAACCAGACCAACAACTCATCACAATGGACATACGCAATATAAATATATATGTATATATATACATATATGTATATGTATATATATAGTGACAAACTATAGCTTCTATGCCACTGTGACGATCAAATGTACAATGGAGATTTGGGAAAGATGGGAGAACAGATTGGTGTATACAAGATAGAGAGAAATGGAACTAAAGACTTGACAGTTGTGTCATATGTGAGAGAATGTTACTGGAAATACTTTCCAGCTTGGACCGGTGACCTTGGTGTAATCAGCTTCAAATGAACATACAGATGCTATATTAATTATTAAACTGATGGCCGATGGCTACGGCTTTTTATTGGCTAGCTCTGTCTTAACTATTAACCCATTTCTATTCATCTAAGTATTTCCATGTGGTCTTGGCTTACCGGAGAATGCCTGGACCTGTTACTCCTATGGCGGCCACATTGCCACTCTTCATCGTGCTCTTCGTGCCGCCTCTCTGCCTACCTTTCCCAGAATACTCCTCACCTCCTCACCCTGCCTATCTTCCTGCCTCTATTGGTTATTGGCCAAACAGTGTTTTATTCATCAACCAATAAGAGAAACGTATATACAGAAGAGTATCCCCCATCAAGAGAAGGCTGCCTGTTACAGCAGGTTTCTCCCCGCCGGCCTCCTGGTCCTGCCGCCATTGTCCCGCAGCCATGTGTGCCCCAAATAACACTCAGAGACTCTGTATTTGATACAATCCTGTTGGCCAGTTATCATTATTGTTTATGGGCTAGCTCTGCCTTAATTATTAACCCATTTCTACTTATCTAAGTATTTCCACGTGGTCATCTTATCAGGGAGCCGCGGCACGCATCCTGCTTCTTTCCTGGGCCACATCTTGACTCCTACTACTTCCTCTCTCCTCCTCCTTTTCTCCTAGCCCCGCCTATCTTGTTATCTCATTGGCCACAGAGCTTTATTAACCAGTATGAGAAACATATATACAGAATAACATCTCCTATCAGCTGCCATCTATGAAGAAGCATGTGGTTGTTCAACAGGTCAGCAAAGTGGTATGCAGCAGCTTGGGGCTTGAGCAGATTCAACCCCTGGACAAGCTGCCCAGCCACATGGTCACCCTGGTGAGTTGTGACAGGGTGTCTGGGGTGAAGAATGGTTCATTTCCTGGGTTGGACTCCTCAAAAACCCCATGGTCCATCCATACTCCCCCGGGAGGCCATCAGTGCTGTGTACTGCTGTCCCAGGTTGTGATGAAGCCTGAGGGCCATGTTGATGTTAGGGGTCTATGCTGCTGCTGAGGGCCACGTTTGGGTCCAGAGTCCTGCTGCAGCTGGGGGCTACGTAGACAACCATGTCTGGGTCTGTGGTCCTGATGCAGCCAGGGGCTGTGTTGATGTTTATGGCACCTGTTACTGACTAGCTAGGCCTGTGTGGATGTTCACAGTCTGTGCCACCACCTGAGTCCACATCATTGTCATGGACTGGGGCCATGTTGATAGCAGCAGTCCATCAGTGGGTTTATTCGGCTTGTGTGTCCAGATAACAGTCATCATTGAGGGAAAATAAAGTAGGAGCTCAAGCTGGAGCAGAAACAGTGATGCTTCCTTACTTGCTCTCCAAAGCTTGCTTTTTTGTATAACCCAGGACGACATGTGTAGCAGTGGCAAAGCTCCCAGTGGGCTGGGTCCTCCCACATCAAGCATTAACCCACAGATAGGCCTACAGGCCAATCTGATGGAGACATTTTCTCAGTTGAGTTTTCCTCTTCCCAGATGATTCCAGCTTGTGTCAAGTTGACAAAAGACAACTAACCAGCACACTCATGTACTAGTCCTCTCTGAAATGGATATGAAGGATCTGGTAGTAGTAACTGAAAAAGCAAATCCATGCTGTAGAGCAGGGAATCAAACTGCATAGGTACCTGGGGTTCATCTGTCCCCCCCCAATATGGTAGCTGTATGTGGAGGTCATTAAACTCTTAAGAGTCCATTGTCTTTTGTAAAAATGGGGTAATCCCTATACTGGATGCTCTGGTGGGTTTTCCAGACATCCCACTTCAGTGCTGATGCATCAGTCTCCAGCTGTTAGGACTATTGACAGCAGAGCTCTGAGCTGATGAGATAACCTTGCCCAGAATCACACCTCTGGGCATTGGTATCCAATTGGATACCATCCGATATCCAATGTCTGATGGAGTACACTGAGAGTTAAAATGCCTAGCCCCTTTGCCTTTAGATGGGCAAACTCTGAAGGTCAAGTTCTGGGACCAGCAGAGAGGTGCACAGGAGGGAAACCATCACTGCAACCCCATATGGTGAGCAAATTCCCTCCCCTCTCCACCCTTTCTGTCTCTACCTTGACCTTCATCTTGGGATTAGAGTCCTTGCCTAGCATTTGCAACTAAAAACTATGATACAAGAGAGGCTAAAAAAATGTTCGTGACTATTCAAACTCCTCTACTTCTAAATCATATTAAGGACAAAATTTAAAATTATTTGCAACATTTCAACACCATTGCTTTTTATAGCCCCCACACTCACGCGTGGGTCTAGCTGCAAACTGTGCAAGAGGAAAGCTATGAAACCAAGAGTCCCATATTATTGACAACTTTTACTTTGTCCTCATTTTAGAACAGTGCTGTCACTCTGCAGATGAGCATGGCAAATATTGAGATGGGAGTGACAGGCAATTTTGTCAGCTTTTCTCTCTTGAAAACCTAAAAGCAGCGTTTGAGTTTTCACACACACACACACACACACACACACACACACACACACACACACCTTAATCCTGAGTCTTGCTTCGAACTTAGTGGAGATGTAAAAACACCCACATCTATGGGACCTCAGTAGCACCAATGTACCAGACACAGTGTCCGGATGCCCCGTTCATGGTCCTGCCGCCTAAGCTGACTTCTTAAAGTGTTGCCTTCTCCAACCAAGGCTTTGTTTCTCACAGTAGTGTTCTATATTCTGATATGGAGAAGGCATTCAAATAATTTACTCTTCAGACCACTCGAGGCAACTTTATTTTATTAAAAGTTTATTGGTGTAGGGGACTAGGGAGATAGCTCCAACTGGTTGCTAAGCGTGCATGAAGAACTGAGTTTGGATCTCCAGCACCTTCTTACAACAAGGCAGAGGAAAACAGTAGGATCTCCAGGACTTGCTGGTCAGCCAGTCCAGGTGACTAGAGAGCTCCAGATTCAGCAAGGGAACTTGTCTCAGAAAAGTAAGGGAGAGAGCAATTGAGGGAAGCACCCAGCGCCAATTTCTGGCATCTACATATATGTGCACTCATACTCCACCCCTCACATATGTACATATACATACATATATACATTCAAATACATAAAAAATAGTGTGTGTGTGTGTGTCTTTGTACATATTACTGAGGTTTGGGGTTTCCCCCCTTTTTATACATTTGTCTATTTATTTTGTGTATGTGCACTCATGCCATAACATACATGTAGAGATCAAAGGACAAATTATAGGAGTCAGTTTTCTCCTTCCATCTGGAACCAACTCAGATAAAAAAAAAACTTGGTGATTGGGGTTGGAGAAATGACTCAGTGGCTAAAAACACTGGCCACTTTTCCAGAGGACGAGGGTTCGAATCCTAGCACCTACATGGCAGATTACAACCAGCTGTAACTCCAATCCCAGGGAATCCAACACTCTCTTCTGACCTCTTTAGGCACCAGGCGTGCATGTGGTGCACAGACAGACATTCAGGCAGAACACCCAAACACATAAAATAAAAAGAAAAAAGAAACGAAAGGCTTGTCAGCAGGTGCCTTTACCAGCCGAGTCTTCTTGCTGCCCCCCTTTCATTTTAAAATTGATAATTATTTCAGGAATTTTCTTTTTACAATTTTTAGGTTGCACATGCATTGTACATTGGTACTGTGTTTCATAAGGACATCTTCTACAAGTACATGTTGTACTTCCTACTTCGGAACGTTGCTGTGCAGAGGACCACCCCCAGTACTCTCCTCATAACCCCTCCCATGCAAGTTCAAGTGCAGCCCACATGGAAGGGGGTGGAATTACCAGCCTCTGTTGGATCAATCTCCTTAAAGCAAATGTCAAAGAAACATCCTAGGATGTCAACATTTCCACAGACTCCAACTCATCTCCCTCTTCAGATGGATGAGTCATCCACCAGCGAGAGCGAGGCCCTCAAAGACGAACTACATTTACATAAACCCGCAGATAATAACCATTTTCTCCAGGAGAAAATGACAGCCCCATCAAGGATCTATCCCCCTACCTTTCTCGGTGTCACTCACAATGCTTTTAAGATTACAGCTGTGAGAGGAAGTGCTTGGAAAGGCGACGGAAAAGGCTCACCACTCACAAGTCGTTCCACAACTTTCACTGCGTGTGTTATCCACCCCCACCCCTCACAAAAGGACCGTGTGGAATACTTTCAACTTCAGATTTCACAGAACCTTTCCAGTCTGAGGCTCTCAAGTGAATGATTTTGCAGTGGGTGGTTCTATAAAAAGGCCTTGAGTGAAGGTGATCTGCGTGTATCTCATGAACTACTGACAGAAAACAGTGATTGGCCAGTATCACTGTCCAAAGGCAGAGATGGAGCTGGACCAGCCATCTGGAAATCCATTATCACTGTGCTAATGCCTGCATCTTTCACCTCTTGCAGATCTGGTTTCAGCTTCATCGGTTAGAAGTGAGTTGGGAGGTCTTGCTTTACCCATATTCAGGATCCATTATGCAGTTTCACTTAACAAAACACCTTTGCTTAGAGACCTCCATTTATCAAAAGCCAGCCTGGGCAAAAAAGGCATCTGCTGAATCTTTTTCTTTTTTCTTCTCTGATTGTTTCCCCCACTCTGCTTCTCAGTCTAACCCTGGGCAAAAAAATCATGAAGCAGGCTGTTATTTCAGGCTGTTCTTTATTCATGAGTGTCAAAGAGAAGAAGACATTTTGGAGACAGCCATTTGGTATCATAGTCCCACACGGAAGGCTTTGAATCTCATCTGTAATTGGGATTAACAGCCACCTCTACATTTCTAGGAGCTCTGAAAGGAAAGAATACATTCAAGCACTTGCCAGTGATTGGACTCGTAGTATCCTTTTATTGTGCTTATAGTCCTGTCTGGAATTTTCCATGTGTCTCTGTCAATCTACCAAAGCCCAGCACTCTCTTAGAACGCTTCCTTCATCCTAACCAGGCCTTATTCACAGGCCTCACCTGCCTCCTCTGTATCAGAGATATTTCCCCTTTCCCTCCCATTTCCCCTCTGATATAAACTCTGCTAAGTATATCCTGGTGTGGCTGAGAACTAATACTAGGAAGAGGAAGGGTTGCAGAGCGCCTGTGAGGTGCAGAGACTTCTCCAGGGTGATTTCAATGCTAGCACTAAATAGTGAAGGCCATCCGACATCTCAAATTTCACAGCTCAGCAAGGGCAGGGGTTTCTCAGTGCCACTCTACACCAGGGCTGTGCTGGTCCTACAGGGAGAGAAAGATGATTGCCACCATTCATCTGGATTTCTAACTCTTGTGATTTCTCTGCATCCTCCACTAATGAAATTTCCTGTGATTCCAAGTCAGGCCTCATTTGGAAGTCCCTGCCAATGGCAGATAGATGGATGGTCCTCTTAATTCCTACCATTACCTCCAGCATGTCAGCTCATTAAGCTGGAACTGGACTATTTTAGGCCAGCTCAAAATTATTCCCTGGAAGACTGTTGATAGATTTTTTTTAAAGCTTTCCAAGAAAGTTTCTCCAAATATCCATCGTCACTGTGTTACTTCTATGTTGCTGTGATAAAGTACCATGATCAAAGCCACATTTGTAAAAAGGAAATTTAATTGGACTTACAGTTTCAGAGTGTTCTAGATCATGATGGTTGAGTGGAGTTCAGTGGCAGGGACAGCTGAAAGCTCACATCTCAAACTGCAAACAGGAAGTAGAGACACACTTGGAATGATGCCAGTCTTTTGACATGTAAAGCCCACCCGCAGTGATACACCTCCTCCAAGAAGGCCACCACACTATCCTTCCAAAATAGTTCCACCAGCTGGGGACCAAGTGGGAGCCAGTCTCATTTAAAACATGACAGTCGTTTTAAGCACAATTTGGTTTATTCTTAAGAATTGAGAGCTGAGATTTGTGTGGACTTGACCAAAACTATTAGAGAGATAACCATGCTTGGTAAATGGAGATGTTTATACGCAAGGCCTCCGCTACTGTACTCTTGCCTCCGTCCCTATGCTAGGAAGACCCAAGGTTAAGCAGTCATGACTATGCTATGTAGCATAACTGTTGAGTGCAAAGCACACAACTCTATAGCTTACCTTCCCCTCACATGCAAACACCCATTCCTCACAATGTACAAATGAAGCTGTTAAAGCTGTTTCTTCAAGACTTTAAGGGGGGAAAAAAATCTACAAGCAACACCTTACATGGTCTATTAAGGGTTGACTTGGAAGACAATGATAGACTCAGTACAGGGGCTAGAGAGAGTCTATGAAAAAAAAAAACAGAAGAAGGAATAGCCGGTGTTAACTCCCTGTGTGCAGAGGGGACCTGCAGTCCTCCCTAGCACCAGGGACAGCACCACCCTCCACATTACTTATGGACAAGCTGTCTTTTAAAAACTGTTTTTCTTTTGCTTAGTTTATTTATTTTTTTATGTGTGTTTTTGTACAGTGTATGACAGTAAAAAGACAACTTCTAGGAGTCACTTTTCTCTATCCACCATGCGGTTCCAGAAATAAAACTCAGGTCGTCAGCCTTGATGTCGAGCAGGCTTCCCAAAAGGTGTTGCCCATGGGCTGGGTGTGGTGGCACACCCCTTTAATCCCAGCACTTGGAAGGCAGGGGCAGATGGATCTCTGTGAGTTTATGGTCAACCTCATTTTCATAGTCTACATAGTTAGATACTGTGTCAAGTAAATAAAGAAGTTAAATTTAAAAGGTAATGGTCATTAGGAATAACAATAATAATTTAAGAGAATCCACTGAAAATTTGTGTTGTCACATCTTGTCTGGGCTGGGGGGGGGGCCTCTGCACTTCATCTGTGTCATTCTTGTAGAGGAGTCTGGAGACTTGAGATCTGTGAGTCATCGACCTTCGTTAAACAGAACAAAAGCAGAAGTGAGCACCCGTGAAGTATGTTCTGGGCTGTGTGAATGGAATTCTCACATCAGGGTGTGGTACCAGAGGCAGGCAGCCTGGAGACTGTCCATGTCACGAGCGTGGCTTAGGGGAGGGCTGTGTGGAAAGTTGTAGAGTTTATGCGTCCAGCCGTAAACTGTTCGCACCGGATTTAGCTGCTCTGTGTGCATGCATTATAGGTGTTGTAGTGTTCAGTCACTGCTTTCTAGTCTATCAGCACTGACTGTTTTACCAAGTTGAACCAAAAAGGGGAAAATGTCTTAAGAGCAATGCCGGTAATAATATCGATGATTGGCTGGGAGGAACAGCTGTATGTGGTCCCAAAGTGAGATGATGCAGATATTTCCTCAGCTTCCCAGGAAAACCGTTTCTGCATTTTCATTTGTTCCCAGGAGATACACAATGTCCACAGTATAAGAAGGGACACTTGAAACAACTCCCCACCTTCCAAAGATATGTAAAAGCACACATACTGTTCATTCAATTCTAATGACCTTCTGGTAAAGAATGTCTCTTTAAAAGCCAATAGGACAGGAAGCTCTTGGGATAGAGGAGATGGGCCTGGGGGAAGTTAGAGGGAGAAAAGGGGGTGAATGTGATCAAAATACATTGTACAAAATTCTCAGGGAATTACCAAAAATTGTTTTCAATAAAAGGATAGCTCAGGGCTGTTGAGCTTACTCTTCAGCTAACAACACTGGCTGCTCTTCCAGAGGTTCCAATGTCAATTCCCAGCATCCACATGGTGGGCCATAACTACCTATATCTCCAGTTCTAAAGAATACAACTCCCTCTTCTGACCACTGCAAACACCAGGCATACAAATGGTGCACGGATACATGTGTAAACAAAGGACTCATACACAAAATAAAACCACAAAAAATTAAAGAACTTGATTTTAAAAACACCTAATGGTAGACATGTGTATCCAAGGAACTTTTTCTAATGTCCCAGGAAGAATATCATATTCCTCACAGTTCAGACCATCTACTAAATACATTAAGAATCTAAGTGCCTTAACAACAGTTTAGCAAGACATAAGAGAAAATAGTAACTGCGTGTCTGTGTATGTATGTGTATATGTGTGTATGTATGTGTGTATATATGTATAAAACTCTTCATTTCAAAGAAACATCTCACTCTTCAGTCACATCCTGGCAACTGAAGTTTACTCGAGTCAAATTCATTTTGCAATTAACTCTGTACAAGCATTCTGTTCAGGACCTATCTCTGCCAGCACAAACCCCTACATCTGTCACTGAGTCACACGCAACGTCAGGCTGTTTTTTTCCTGATTTTATTTTGGTCTGGAGGGTGGGGTGGCAGAAAAGCTAGCACACGATAGAAAAGCTGTCAGAAAAATGGACACACTCCAAAAGCCAAGTAAGCTGCCTCCTCAAAGGGTGTCACTGTCTTTGCTGTTTATCATACGCTAAGATGATCTGCATATTGTTGGGGAAGGTGGAACTGTCCATGTATTTCCATCATCTCAAGAGCCAATGGCTTCCTCCTCCCACTGCTGTCTTGTTGCTATGGAAATGGTGGTGTACAGTAGGACAAGGAATGACATCATAGGATTTAAACAAGGATATTAACAAAGGGGTCACCGGGAACATACACAGAAATTTCTTTCCTTTGGCAAAATATTTTGAAATGTATATGTATCTCAAATATGTATATATTATATGTATATATAGCTACATTTATGATCTACCCTACAAGAATAGCATCCTGTAGTAAAGATACTTTAGCCACCTTTGTTCCAAATTATTTTGTTTTTAAAACTTTAATAAAAAGTACAAATTGGATGTTAGAATGAATTAGAATTATTTCTTGTCCTTTCAAATGCTACAAGACAGCCAGCTTTTCTTATATGAAAAGAAACTGGTTTAGCATTTGCCACAACAACCTGGAAGCTTCTAAGACTTAGCTTATCAAAAGCTGCAGATAGCCTAGATGCCGTCTCACTCCGGACTGAAATGTATGTGTAAGCAAAACTATCTTGGCTCTCTAACCTGGAAAATAAGATGATGCCACTTATATCATCAGTTGTGTACGAAGACTTGACCTATGGGAAGCTAGCCACGTATTAGGCTAGCATGATGGCACTGGGGCCGGTTTCTTCAGCACGCATCAAATGGGAGAAAGTGGGTGGCTACACAGCTGGAAGGAAAAGATCCCAGCTTGGCCTGGGGTTTAATGTGAATCGACTGTGAAGTGGGCTAGCCACATAGCAGATGAGCAACTGCTGGCTGCCCTTGGAAAAAAGATGCACACACACGCGCACACACACTCACACACACACACACACACATCACACACACACACACTCACACACACACACACACACTCACACACGTGCGCACACACGCACACACACAGACACACACACTCACACACACACACACTCACACACACAGACACACACACACACACTCACACACACACACACACAGACACACACACACTCACTCACACACATGCACATGCACATGCACACACACACACAGACACACACACACACAGACACAGACACACACACACACACACACACAGACACAGACACACACACACACACACACAAGTCCAAGGTAAAGGAGAACATGCTAATTCTGGATCAGGCGTGACACTGAGCGCTGTCCGTATTGGCATTCCCCATATGCTCAATTACTCTGAGCATAAAAATATCACATTCTAATATCTGCCCTGTGGCAAAGGCAGCCTGGTAGCAGTTCAAACACCTCCCTTCTGCCGTCTGCCCGGGTCCAGACTGCTAAATATTTGGTGCCAGTGGTTACGGTTGATTCCATTTCCAGAAATGCAATGCAGCTGGAAAACATTTTTCTCTCATAGTGGAAAAAAGTCTGCACTATTACATATCTTTTCAGCAAACACAGGAAAACATTATGATACATATAGAAATTAACTCTAATGCAATGCAAAGCACACAATTTACCAAACCCCAGACGGGAAATGAAGGTCATGTTAGTACTGTCATGATTTTGCTCATATTTCATGTTATCGTTTATGACTACTGATTATTGGAAAACTGATCATTTTGTTGGCGCTGCTTTGCAAACTTAGCTGCTGAGTGAAGTTTCAAGTGACTTGAAATCAGGGCCAGTGGAAGGACTCAGCAAGTAAAATTGCCTGCTGCTCAAATCTGCAGACCTGGGTTCAATGCCCAGATGGTCTCACAGTGGAAAATGAGAACTGACTCTCCAAAATTATCCTATGACCTCCATGTGCACACAGTGCACATGGACACCTGCACACAGGCACACAAGCACACACACACACACACACACACACACACAATAATAATAATTTATTATTATTAATAATTTAATAACTTATTAAATTTAATAAATAAAAATTTAGATATGTTCTGAAATCGTAAAATTAAATGTTATTCTAAATTCTGTTCACTCAATGTTTGATATCATTCTGTGGGGGTAATCAATGGATACCTGAATCTTATGATTCTGTTATTTCTATTTTACTTTGACCCCATAAAGTGTGCTGGACTGTAAGTACCAGTAACTCAGGCAAAAGGTTAAAATAAGGCAGTCTTGGCTCCATTGTTTTTCTTCCTGACTCACTAAGAGTCAACATTTGGAGTAGAATCTTTCCTTGTAGAGACATCTATAGTACATCATGAAATAGGGCTGCATCCTGTTCCATCACCATAGAAAGGCCCCGTGAAACAGGTGTGTTACAATTTTACCCCAGGAGAAACCAAGCCTAAGAGAGGAGACAAGAGAACTAGGCCTTGCTAAAGCCCACAGAAATCCTCCAAGTCCAACCCATGGGTTCTCTTCAAGTACCTGGTCATGGTGGAGACCACCTCTAAAAGCTGGCTGTCCAATCTTCCTAAGACTTTTGTTGGTGTCACTCTTAGTTGCCTTTGGTTTCTATATAATACATTGTGTTCCCTTCTGTTAAAGTCTACAGAAATAGTAACATTTCCAAGCATGTATTTTGTTGTTGTTGTTGTTTGTTTGTTTGTTTGTTTGTTTGTTTTTATTTTTTATAGCACAGACATGTAATGCCCCACCAGCAAAATTTAGTAGAGCTTCTAGGGTAAGACTAGGGCTCTGATTTCTCAAACGCTGCTGGTGACCTTAGTATAGAGCCAGGATGGGGATCACCAAATTACAACAGCATCAGAAGCCACTGATGGCAACACAGTACATCCACGCTTATCTTACTGATCCGCAAACTCTAGCGTGTACCCAAATCACGTGGAAGTCATAGTACAGCATTCTCACTAATGAGCTGAGTCATTTTCCAATAAGATCTTACTGTGGGTGGAAGCATTTATACTTCATATAATTTCTTCCATTTCCAATGTTATGTGTATGGATGTTTTTACCTGTATGTATGTGTCTAAGTTGGGGCTTCTATTGGTGCAAAGAGACACCATGACCACAGCAACTCTTACAAAGGAAAACATTTTATTGAGGCTGACTTACAGTTTCAGAGGTTTAATTCATTATTTTCATGGCAGGACATGGCAGCATGTTGACAGACATGGTGCTGGACAGAGAAGTTAGAGTTCTACATCTTGATCTGAAGGCAGCAGAAGAAGTATGTGTGCTCAGCTTAGCTTGAGCATGGGAGACCTCAATGCCCCCTCCCCCAAAAGTAACACTTCCTCCAGCAAAGCTACACCTACTTCAACAAGGCTGCACCTCCTAAGAGATCACTCCCTATGTGTGTGGGCCCATTATGTATGTGCACTGTCCTTACAGTACCCACAAAGCCAAAAGAAGGCATCAAGTCCCTTGGAACTGACAGTAACAGATGGTTGTGAGCTGTAGCATAGTTGCTGGGAATTGAACCCTGGTCATCTAGAAGAGCACCCAGTGCTCTTACCCACAGAGCCGTCTCTGCAGCCCTTTCATAGAAGTTTTAGCAAAACACAAAACATTACTTAATTGTCTTTGACTTTTTTTTAAAGCCTATTTAAATGTGCCAAGTGGGGCCGGGGGTTACAACTCTGTGTGAAAGTGTTCGCCTGGCATGCAGGAGGCCTGGGCTCCGTCCTCAACATCACAAAAGTAAAAATGAGCTAAAACTGCAAAATCAGGAGCTGGAAAGATGGCTCAGTGGTTAAGAGATGCCAGAGGATCCAAGTGCATTTCTCAGAACCCATGTCAACACACAACTTATAACTCCCCAGAGGGTTCTGACAGCCTCTTCTGGCCTCCTCAGTCACTGCACTTACATACCCACACACCAACCACCATATACATATGATTAAAAACAGTGGCCATGAGCATTTGTAAAAATCTGAAAACAAAGAGGACTTAGAAGTAGGAACAAAACACACACACACACACACACACACACACACACACACACAAACCTCTGTACCTAGAGTTTATCCCAGAAGCACAGATATGGAAGTCAAGATAAGAGTCAGTCGACAGGGTAAGTATAATATAAGTTGATGTGATAAGATATACAAGATACATGTCTGCAGCACTAGAAAACATCGTTTGGAATGCAAACACTCAATCATGTTACTTTTTTAGGTGTAACTTTTTAATGATTCAGAGATTAAAAATAGGAGCAAACACTTTGAATAACACACACATACACACACGTACACACAAGAGAGAGAGAGAGAGAGAGAGAGAGAGAGAGAGAGAGAGAGGTGGGGTAATCTCTTCAAACGCAGGCACCAGAGGCTGTGAAATTCTCCCTACAAACACCCATAGATATTTTGTAAGCACACACTCTAGGAACCAAGGCTAGCTACCCTAATGGGACTGGGTGAGGCTGCGCTCAGGTGTAGAGGCCACTGCAGACTGGCAGCACTGTGAGCTTGGGCACAGCATGAGGTCAAGAGGGTATGGACACAGTCACCTCACTTCAGAGAAGGCTGAAAGTGTGGTGGGTGAAGGAAGAGTTGTCTCTGAGAGTGCACACTGTCTCTCCCACTTAGAGGGCTTTGCTGTAGTTGATACAGTTGTGCAGATACAACCGTCATTCCTTTAGTTTAGGAGGGAGGAGATGAAGTGTCTTCACTTTCCTGCTACCCAACATGGTATTAAAAAGCCAGACCACGTTAATTATTCAGGAGCCTCCTGTTCAAATGATATAATGGAATAGCTGATATAATGGAATTTGTTATTCAGTTCCAAAGAAAGAGCTGGCTATCATGATGGGACTTAAATTAGTCTTCACTCTCATGTTATTAGCATACTGGCAAAACTGGTCACTAAATTTTCCCAGACTAAACAAGGGAAGTCACTGATGGTGGGACAGATACACTGGCTTCCTTCTCTAGTTGGATTATGGTCTCAAGAATCATGGCCCTGAGCTGTACCCTCAGCACTTAGGAGACTGGAGTTAGATTGTCACACAGTTTGAGGCCAACCAGAGCTACATAGTGAGTTCGAGGTCTTTCAAGCCCACACAGTAAGACCTTACCTCCAAAAAATCAAACCAGGGCATGGGGAGATGGCTCAATGGGTAAAGACACTTGCCACCCAGCCTGACAACTGAAAGTCAATCCTCAGAATCCACATAGTGGAAGGAGAGAGCCAACTCCACACATGTCATCTCCTGACCCCCATGTTCATGCTGAGTTACGCGCATGTGTGCACATCCACAAACACAAATAAACACACCAAATGCATGCATGCATGCAAACACATGCAGATGCATATATACACTTAAAGTGGCCAAGAAATAAAACCAAAACAAAAATGAAACAAAAACCATGGGTCTAAGCTCTAAGCTCTGCCTTCTAGAAACCTCTGCTCTCGGACAGCATGAGTAATGTTTTACTCAGACATCCTGCTCTGCTTACTCACACTCACTGTTGGATCACCCAGGAAATGAGCTAAGATGACCAAAATCAATTCATAGCATCTGCTCTATTAAGCAGATAAAGCACCGTGGGTCTTTCCGAGATAATCAATTAAAGCAGACTTTTCCTCTCGTGACACCCAGAGAGGTCATCCTGAGAAACGGTCTTTCTGCCTGGCTCTCCCAACTGTGTCACACAGGATGCTGCCGCTTGTGTCCCCTTAGTTCACCTTCCCAGCTGTCGCTGGAGGAGTATCATACGTTGGCCACATTCCACCTTCTCTGCAGGACTGTGTGTGTTTCTGATCTTACGTGCATCCCCCATTATGAATCCAGGAAATCTGGTTATATTCGTGTACAAGGAAATCAGTCATGATGAAGCCAACCGTATCTGTTTCTCTTCACGTCATGTGGCCTCCTGGCTCTGACTACTATTGGAACATCCTCAGTCTGCAGTGGCTGTCACGGCATGCCTCACTTGATCCTCTGTTTGGGTAGCCAACTGTGAGGTCTTCCGTTACCCCATCAGAAGGTGTTGTCCTGATGATCAGGAGCTCTTGGACTAGACCTCAAAGCATATGTGACAAGACATTACAATATTTTCCCCTTTCCTTTTCTTCCTTCCTTTCTTTCTTCCTTTCTTCCTTCCTTTCTTTCTTCCTTCCTTCCTTCCTTTCTTTCTTTTGTCCTCCTTATTTTCGACAGTACCTCAGGCTGATCCCTTGGGGTCATAGCTAATTAAATAAGAATATCCTAAATGAAGGAAATTGAATTGGAAGCTTTTAAAACTCTCTTCTCATTATCTAATTACAGGGACAGAATTTATGGGCAGCCTAACTCCAGGCTAATGCCTTCCCTGAATCTTAGCTACCATACAACTTAAACATCAAGTCCTAAAGCCACTGGGTAGGTATTTGTCAATGCCTTGGGGACACTGTTTTAAGTCTCTCTTAGGCATGTTTTGCCAGAAGACTGCTTGAAGGCCACCCCCTAGTAACCTGAAAAGTCTTAGAAACCACATTCAAGCAATTACTGCTGTCCCAGCTTCTTTGAGCTGTCCAAAACTTTCCTCACCCCATGGCTCTGGGTAGAGCATTGAAATGAAGAGTGACAGAAGAGGTTGACAACACAGGCAGTCACAGACAATTTCTCAGTCTCCAAAACTCTGGTTGTCTGCCATCATCTTCCTCTGGCCTCCCCCAGTACAACAGACAGTCAGCATCTTGTTCCCAGCAACTGAACAGCCATAAAACTTAAAAGACCGGAAATGATCCTTCAATCAGCTCACCCAGACAGCCTGTAGACTTGCCTATCTTCGTGTCTTCTGTGGTGTCTCATGGGCCCTCTTCCCACATCCCTGCACCGGAATTCTCCTGGGAGTCCTGTTAACTTTCCACACTATCCTTCCAGCATCAGAAGGCTTGGAAGAATCACTATGGAAACATCCATTGCTGCTCAGTTGTATCAGTTAAATTTCTGGTAGCACCAGGCCTAAAGGTGTGTGGCTGTAGTCACTGATCTCAAGCAGAGGAGAGATGAAAATTATTCCAAATTCAAGGTCACCTTGGTCTACATAGCAACTTTCAGGCTAGCCAGGGCTGTATGCAGAAGCCCTGTCCCAAAACAAACAAAGAAAATCCCTGCTGGCACATCACAACTCAAACTGTAAGGTCAGACATTAGCAGGCTTGGAGGACACTAAGGGTGGACCCTTCCTCAAAATCAGATATTTGCAAAAACAAAAAAGTCACAACTACAGGGCATTGATTACTAGTCTAAGAATAGGATTTGGGTGGAAAATAAACTGTCACAATGATCATAGATTAGTATCTAGCCAGAAGCTTCTAGTAAAGAACAAAGACATACTATTGCCCCACCCTTAAGAAAGTTAATCTACCTGGGCCTGTCAATCACCTGAACAGGAAACTGTCCTTCAGGAAAACCATCTTTCCTAGGGACTTTAATACTGTAAAGTCTTCTTTATAGTAGTATAGTAGTATAGTAGTATAGTGGTATATAGTGGTATAGTGGTATAGTGGTATAGTGGTATAGTGGTATAGTGAGTGGTATAGTGAGTGGTATAGTGGTATAGTGGTATAGTGGTATAGTGAGTGGTATAGTGGTATAGTGGTATAGTGGGTATAGTGGTATAGTGAGTGGTATAGTGGTATAGTGAGTGGTATAGTGGTATAGTGGTATAGTGGTATAGTGGTATAGTGGTATAGTGGTATAGTGGTATAGTGGTATAGTGGTATAGTGGTATAGTGGTATAGTGGTATAGTGGTATAGTGGTATAGTAGTATAGTAGTCTCTCTGATTATTGCCCACTCTCCATTTTAAGAGTGTTTCCTCTACAATGGCCTCATTGGTCACCGCCCACTCTTACCCATGTGTGTACCCCACTTGGTAAATAAATTCCACCTGTCTTCTACACTATGCTCTTGGTATATTGTCTGCAATTTGTTGTTGTTGTTGATGATGATTTTGGTTTTTGATTTTTTTTTTTCTTACAAGACAAGGTTTCTCTGTGTAGCTCTGGCCACCCTACAACTCACTCTGTAGACCAGGCTAGCCTTGAACTTAGAGATCCACCTGCCTCTGCCTCCAGAGTGCTGGAATTAAAGAAAGGCATTTGCCACCACTGCCTCGTCCATCTGACTAGGGAGCTGAAGAGAGAGGTCAGAGTGGGGTCCTGATAACAAAAGTAAATGAAGTAGATTTCAGGGTAGATCCTTCTTCAGGCATGGCTGCATCCAGAGGTGTTATGGCTGCATCCAGAGGTGTTACAGTGTCTCAAGTCTGTACTGAGTGGGCTAATTTCTAACTGTATCTTTAGGAGCCCTGGATACAGTTCTTTCCAGCAATACATGGTGTTCAGAGTTGCAACCAGGAAAGAGCAGAGCAACTGTCTCTGTACCCCTGCTCTTCACTCAGAAGGTGTCCTCAGGCAACCACGTAACTACCAGCAATGCATTCCAGAAAGAGTGATTGCACAAGGCAAGCAGTGTGCCTTGTGATCTCTGCCTTCCACGTGTCTTTCTCTGTTGTTTATTTTGTCACTGCAGGCTTGTGGTGTAGCACTGTTCCTGGGAAGACTTGAACAAACATCTTCTCACTCCAGACAGGTAACCAATGAAGACCAAAGTACAGAAACCACTGAAGCCACCGAGTTGTTTACTTAGGAGCTGAAGGAGCTCCCGTGCAGGATGGAGTGTCTCACCGCTGCTAGAAAATCCTGGCATTTCATCCCCCTTTGGCATCCTCTGTCCTAATGATCTCCCCACTCGATACCCTGTTGTTTACCTTCCCTTTGACATCCTGGGTCTTCTCTAAAAAAGGAATGGTTTTATTTTGGAAGGAATCCCTGCACAACAAGGCTTTAGTTCCCTGATATGCAGAGTGTAATTTCTTCTGAGACGTTTTTCCAAAGGGCCAGCCTCTTCTCCATGGGACTCGTCAATGACATACTGCCATATCAGATTCTAGATTGACAGCCCCTGGAAAACAGGGATTGTCTTGTTCCTCTTTAGAATCCAGAGCCAAGGTGAAAGGGATGTAAACTATTCTGTCTATTGGTAGGATCAACAAATTCCCTTCAGTCTTTAAAATCAAATGGTTTATCTTATATTTTTGGTTGTGAGCCTAGCCTTTAACAGCTGAGCCATCTTTCCAGCCCAAAATCAAATGGTTTATCTGAAGCTCGCACTCCAGTCTGGATTTATTCTTGACAGAAGCTACCCGCTCTGTGCCCTCCCCTTTGAAACAGCTCCTGAATGCAGTCCCATCTTCACACCCAATTCTCCCACCTCTGCATCAGTTACTATGCTGCATACGATCCCAGGAATCCCCACTTTTCATTCACATGAAGTGGCAATGTCTTAGCCACACAATTTGACCTTACCAACATATCAATCAGCATGTCTGACAATTACCAAAAACCTTTTAGCTTCTCTGGTGCCAAATATCAAAGGTCATATGTCCATCTAGAGCAGTGGTTCTCAACCTTCCAAACGTTGCAACCCTCTAATACAGTTTCTCATGCTGTGGAGACCTCCAACCATAAAATTATTTTTGTTGCTACTTCATAACTGTAATTTTGCTACAGTTATGAATCAAAATGGAAATAATTGTGTGGTCTGGCGTTCTTAGAGGACCCCTGTGAAAAGGTCATTTGACCCCCAAAGAGGTCTCGATCGACAGATTAAGAATCACTGATCTAGAAAGAATCCCATATATGAAGTAGCTTCATAAATGAATGATAATAGCATTCAGATGACATACTCCAATGAGCAGTACATGCTCCAACTCCAGATGGGAGGGACGGCATGCAAACATATGAGAAGGAGCAGGGATTTGAAAGAACATGTTCCACATGAACACATAATTTTACATATTTGTATTAAATTAAGAAAAAAACCACAATAGTTACTTAAAACACACAACAACAAAAATAGCCAAAGTAAAAACTCAGGGTCACTAATACCACATTATTTCTCAGAGAGTTATCACGTTCAATAGGGCTGGGCTTCAGCTGGTTTTATACCTCCATGGTTGCTCTGAAAGGGGAGGATTTCTGCCCTAATCTTCTGAGAGTCAGAGAAAACTAGGTACCAAGTGCTGAGTTGAGCAAGGCGTTCTCAAAACATAAAATAAATTCTCTAGTCACCCTGGAATCCCTGGCCCATCTCCTTCTTTGACCCATGTCCTCTCCTTCCCAGGTTCTCTCCAAGCAATATGGTGATGGCCCAAGTGATGGCACCATCCTCCAGCTGCTCTGACAGTCTTTCAGCTCTATGAGAAGCCACTGGAAAAGTGAGTAAATACTTGTGAATATGTCCTGTGTGCCACGCCAGATCCAGACAAAACTTCTGTTTGGTTTTCTTTGGAGCAGCATTATTAGATGGTAGAAAGCAGCATCCAGGGGCTTGACATATGGCTGTGCATAATGGGTTATTTGACCCCAGCAGTAATCTAGTAATAGCTATTTTGTTTGAATCAACAAAATCTCATCTTCCCCGATCCTGGCACCATGTCCCTGCTTCACAACCCTCGATCCCTGTCTCACATCACCCTACGTTTTGTGTAATGGCTTTTGAAAAGTGTCTTACATCATGCACTCCTCGATGTCAGCAGTCACTTTCAAGACATGGCTCCGTGGTAGCATCTCCCACTTGGCAAATCTGAGCACCAGTGGAGACACACTAAAATAGTTTTCAGGGCAAATTAGGTCATACATTTTGGTCGGATTCAAAACAGTCTCAAAAAGAAAGAAAGAGAGGAAGAAAGAGAGAGAGAGAGAGAGAGAGAGAGAGAGAGAGAGAGAGAGAGAGAGAGAGAGAGAGAGAGAGAGAGAGAGAGAGAGAGAGAGAGAGAGAGAGAGAGAAAGGAAGAAAGGAAGTAGAACTTGCTAAGGTTATACAATAAAGAAACTGGCACCGTGGGGTGACTTTGAACCCTGCTGTGTCCTGGATAAAGAAAACCTGGTGTCGTGTCAGGTAGCTCCCATCCTGAGGCCTGCAGATGGGCTTTCTGAGACATTTACTGATGGCCTTTGTTCTCTGTGCTGCATTTATTTTCCGTCTTTGTCATGCTTCCCAGCTGCTCCCCATCTTTCACTGCATTACAACTAGATTCCCGAGGGTTATGGCTGAGGAGAGGGCAAAACGCAGTAGGGCCAATAAAGCAACCACATTTCCAAGTGTCCTTGTTCAAAGCTCATGGTACAGACCAAGATCTTGAACCTGGGCCCTCAGGCCTTCAAAAAGCCAGGCTTTCAGTATGTACAGAGTTTCTGAGGCCCACAAGCCTGACTAGTAATGTCAAGAACCAAAACAGAGATGGGTACATACAACTCCTCTAAATTGGCCTTGGTGGGGCTAGCACTGGGGAGGCTAGCTAAGCTGACCTGGGGACTAGCATTCAGGAGGCAGAGGCAGATCCAAGGTCAAGGCCTACATGGTCTGCCCAGAGAGACTCAAATCAAAAAGGAAAACCCAGCGCTGTGTTAGCTGCTCCTCTGTTGCCCTGATAAACACCGTGACAAAGACAGCTTATAGAAAGAAAAGGCTATTTGGGCTTTCGGTTCATGATGGCTAAGAGAATATCATGGTTGGGAAGCATGGGAGCAGGCAGCAAGGGCAGAAACCAAGAGAGCGTACCTCAGCCCCAAGCAAAAAGCAGAGTGTCAACTGGAACTAGGGTCAAAGCCTGACTCTAGTGACAAAGTCCCTCAGCAAGGCCGTGACTCCTAAACCTCCCCAAACAGCACTGCCAACTAGAGACCAGAGTGTTCCAGTACCTGAAACTATGAAGCACACTTCTCTTTCAAGTCACTCCAAGAAGCTCAGCTGTCAGAAAATAACAGGGAAGGTTGTTTCTGTTTCATTTGTTTGTTTTGCTGTTGCTTGTTTTGTTTTTTTATGTTTCTATCTGAGTGCATACGTCAGAATTCCCTAAAGGAAAAGAACAGATGGAATTAATATTTATGTATTATACACACACACACACACACACACACACACACACACACACACCCTCTAATAAAGGGGGCTTTATTAGACTGGCCTACAAGATGTGGTCTGCATAGTCCAACAATGGCTGCCTCGCACTGTGAGGTGAAGAATCTGGTGTTGTTCGGTGTGCCAGGCTGGACGTCTCAGCAGTCCCCACCTGGCACTGGAGGCCTGGAGGATTCCTGGAGAGCTGCTGGTCTTCAGCCTAAGTTGGAATCCTGAAGAAGCAGGTTCTAATATCAGGCATAGGTGAACTTGCCATCAAGACTGACGGTAAGAGGCAAAAAGCAAAGTTTCCTTGCCTGTCTTCTTTCATCTGTGCTGTCACCTGACGGTGCTGATGTTTAGGGTGACTCTGCCCTGCTTCAAATAATCTTATCAAGGAAATTCCTCACAGAAGTGCACCAACAGCTTATGTTTCAGCTGGTTCCAGGTACAACCTAGTTGACAGCCAAAATTAACCATCGTGGGGGACTGGGAGGGCTTAAAAATCTTTCTGAGAGGGAGTAGTGTTGAGAAATTAGGTGAGAGCAAGAGCACTGTGTCCCTGCTGTCACCTCCTTTCCCACCTAAACCACATTGGCTCAACCCCGAGCAGGGTATCTCATGCTTGAAGTTCCAATGAGGCCACTCTGTCACAGCATAAGACAGAAAGAGCTGGTCTGTGGAGAGAATTACCCACTCAAGGTTGTGAAAGGGCCACGGATGCAAACGTCCTCCTGATCGAACCAATGAGAATGCAGAGTGTGTGAGACCATTAAGGGGAGGCCACACCAGAATCTGCAAGTGCTCCCCTCCCTATCCTAGATTGTGTCAGCATGCAGTGCCTTTGGGAATGAAGTCACCAGGACAGAATAGTATCCTATCACAGGTACCAGGAGAGAAACCCTCATGACCCTTCAGGGACATAGCAGACAATAGCTGGAAGAAAACTTTCCATAGATACCAAACCCAATGGTGCCTTTTATCCTGGGCTACCCATGCTCCAGAGCCATCCCCAGCATAAGCCACTTAGTTTGCTGTGTTTTGTTATAGCAGCTCCACCTACAAGAGGATGCAGCAGCAGGATTCAGAGAGACTCAGGCCAACAGCCTTAAGAACATACCTGAGAGTAATAGCCCCAGTCTAGAAGGCTAGGGGTTTCCAAACTCAGACATCTATAATTGCCGCCATCTTCCCATCTGTGGGTTTAGATGCCACCTCCAGAAGAAGAGAAGGGTAGAACCCTGCAATGACCTCATCACTAACTGGACCACAGTGAGATAACTGAGCTTTCAGCCACCAAGGAGAACAAGGTCTCAAAGATGGTCAGCTGTCTGTGGGTCTACTTCTATGACATAGCTACGAAGCAAGCAAAACCATTAGCCTTCACCTAAGCAAGAAGTGAGTCTAAAGGTAAGCAAAAACAAAACTAAAACACAGTAATAGCAACAGTAGTTACTTTTGCTTTGTAGCCCAAATCCCCCGGAACCTATCTGAGCTGAGTTAGAATCTTTGCAGGACCTTTAATGTTTCTGTCCCGTTAAAGCACGTTAGCATGGCTGGTACATGAACATACATGTGTTAATGGAGTTCATCTACTGTTCTTGATCCCTGAACCTAATTACTCAGGCAAAAGTTATTTAAAATCTGAACATTTTATCTCTGAGATAAATACCGGGGGAGGATCAGTTATAAATAATTCTTTCATGTTGTAATTAACATTTAGATTAAGAGAGAGAGAGAGAGAGAGAGAGAGAGAGAGCTGGCCATTTGTTATTCCTTTAGAAAAGAACATAAATGTAAATACAATTCTATTAGATTGAGATAACACTGAATTTTCGTCCAGAAAAAAAAAAATCTATAGAATTTATCTATGTCCAGGATAAAAAACCTTTTCTCTGAAAAAAAAAAAACAAAACAAAAAAAAACATAGGCTTTAGTTTTTTATCTGGTAGCAGTTTGTCGAACTCTGCATGTTTTATCTTGCACATAAACATTTTTATAGACTTAGGACTATCTGTGAACACCTTTCACTCCAGACGCATTATGCTTTTAACAATTACAGGAACTGAAAAATTCTCTTCCCAGATTTCCACAAAATATGAAACCTTCTCCACACACACAAATTCTTGTTCCTCGTCCCTGAACCCTCTCATACAGTAATTAAAGTCTTTATCAGTGTCCCCATACGGAGCAAAGCAATCTAGTCTTCCTAAAAATAAATGCACACGGGAAATTCCTCACGACGATCAGCAAACAGCAATTATTATTGCCTGTTATTAAAATGCTCTCAGCTAATTGCACAGATACCAACCAGAGGGATTACCTTAAAAGGCCAGGTTCGAAAGGGGAGGCTGTCAGAATCCCGGACAGACAGTTTAGAAACACTCAGTAAATATTTGTGCGGAGCCATTAACAACAGGTAAACAATGTGAAGCCTGCGAAGAAAAATGCCCGAAGAAAAATGTCCTAGGAGAACTGAAGAAGAATGGTCTTCCATAGAGGCTGGAAATGAATTGTTTTTAAGTGAAAGCTTGAACAAAATCCTGAAAAAAAATCTCTCAAGCACACGGCATATCCACCTCAGACTATATTTTAATATTTTAGGGTGTATGTCACTCCAGGGATGACTTTACGTAAAACTCAAAGACCTCAGCCCTTCCCTAGAACCTTTTACATTTTAGTTCCAACAGAAATTGGGACCCTTCATCACAAGTATGCATCACACTCATGCATGTGCACGCACTAGCGCGAGTGCACACACACACACACACACACACACACACACACACACACACACACACACACACTCACAGAGGAGGTGTGCCCAAGTGTGACAATGCTTGATACATACTTTATAGACAGAAGGGGGTGGGGAAAGCAGATTAGAGCATTCTGAGATACCTCACTTTCAGAAGACAAAGGAAAGTCTAGCCATGGAACATGAACTACCTAGGAAGGTACCCAGGCTCAATTAAAATCCAACTTTGATTAAATTATTTTGTTTAAAGAGAAAAATGGAGTCTCTTCCCTGAGAACTTTTCCTGGCAGCTGCTCTAAGAGAACCAGGTGGTTGAGTCTACCCTGAGGGCTTCAGAAATATTAATATTTAAACCTCTCACGTGTCACTAAAGTTCACGGCAGCTTCCTATGCCTGGAGGAAGACACAGCAGGGAAATCACAAGCGTCGAAGTGGGGAATACCTTCTAATTTAGCCAGAGCGGGGTCTGATTAGCCGAATCCATGTCTCAGCCTCTCTTATTTGCTGCTAGCGCACAAAGGCAGCGTATTAGAATATCAAAGCTGGCTCCTTCCTCTCTGTTTTGCAGAGACATAACATGTCATCAGAAGGCAGGGTTTGCCAGGGCCATGATTTGTTAGTCTAGACTCTGGTCATGGAACTCTGTTTATTACTAAACATTGTGTGGATGGCAGCAAATCAAAGTCAGCTCGAGAGCCAGGGAGAGCCTGCTTCCATGAGGGCCACCAGGGTCACCAGGCATTCTAACTTCTCAGTTCCCGCTGCTTTTAGAGGTCTGCTTTTCCCAGGACCCCGGGGCTGAGCACTAGACTAACCTTTCAGCTTTTCCTGACCCAGGACAGGAGCCTGAGCCATGTGTAGCCTCTAGAGGCTCTCCCCACTATTGTTGCAGTGCGCAGAATGTAATAGTTACATTCCAGCTGCTGCATCGAGAGATCATGAAGAATGACCAGTGATTAACATATGAAAATGGAACATGATAGGAGAGAACTGTCAATCATAACATGAGTAAACTAAAACAAGTTGCACGCAAACACATGCTCTCTCTCTCTCTCACACACACACACATACACACATACACACACATACACAGAGGGATATACAGATGTATACTCACACACACATACACAGGCACACACATTCACATATAGACACAGGCATACAGAAATATACTCATATACATATACACAGGTACACACATTCACATATACACACAGGCATACAGAAAATACACAGGCACACAGAAATATTCTCTCTCTCTCTCACACACACACACATTCGAGCAGTATCTTCTCTTCAAGATAAGATTGTGATCTTTAAAAAAAGAATGTGATCTTTAAAAAAAGAATAAGCGAGACATAATTAGCAGATCCAGAGTTATATGATTGTTAACCTAATCTTTAATATTTAAAATCCTAACTTCTGAAAAGCCCAGATCTAGAAGATAAAATAAAGTGAACACTTGCAGTTCTCCTTAGAAAATAAGAGCACAACTTGAGTTGTTTTAAAGAAAAAGAACCTCATTGCTCTAAAAGAGAATCACCTTCACGGAAAATCAGCTTTGCTGTGAAATGCTTCTGAAATATATTGATTATGTAAGGGGAGATCAATGAGTCCCATCCACAGCACTGGAAAGAAAGAAAGGAAGAAAGAAAGAAAGAGAGAGAGAGAGAGAGAGAGAGAGAGAGAGAGAGAGAGAGAGAGAGAGAAAGAAGAAGAAGAAGAAGAAGAAGAAGAAGAAGAAGAAGAAGAAGAAGAAGAAGAAGAAGAAGAAGAAGAAGAAGAAGAAGAAGAAGAAGAAGAAGAAGAAGAAGAAGAAGAAGAAGAAGAAGAAGAAGAAGAAGAAGAAGAAGGAAGAGAGAAGAAGGAAGGAAAGGAAGGAAGGAAGGAAGGAAGGAAGAAGAAGTAGGGAGATTTATGAGTTGAGATAGCACAGGCCTAGACACCAAACTCATAGAATACTAATATATATCTAAATGGGACTACTATGTAATCTGAGTTCAACACAACCAAACAAAATACTACCGAAGGAAGTTTGGCTTATGTCTGGTATCAATTTAGTGACCATTCATCAAACAAAAAGCCGATGACCTCAAGACCACTAGATTCTGAACTGGTGGCCCCCACCTCCCACATCTGCTGTTGTGGAAGTCTGGAAGGGGACAACAGAAGCTGTGGCCTCAGCCAGCCCTCTGTGATCTCTATCTGCATGTACAGGCTTCGACTGGTGGCCCATCTAATCCCAGAAGCATCAGCCCGACTCAGAATAGTTCCAGGAACAAAGATGGGCAAGAAAGTGGTCTCAATGAGCTTGGGGCCCATTTGGGATGGCACCTGAACCCCACAGTACTAAGGCAACTCCTCATTGTGCTGTCTCAGTGATGCTGCGAGTGCACCCTTAGAGGGAAACATTAATAAAGTCTGGAACCCTGAATATTATCATCATCCCAGCCACACCCTCCCGGATAAGGAAATAAAAACTAATGTATCTTTTATACCTGTCTGTGAGATTTTGTTTACCCATCTAGACTTCATGTACCACTCCAGCTCAGGTAGCCAGGGCCTCTGCCTCTGACTTGATCCTGCAGCCTCAGGCCCTGCAAGGTAGATGCCTATGAATGCCAAAAATGATGGTGGAATTACAGTGAATCAAGCTGAATACATTTCAGAGTACCAACCCCGAAGAGCAAATAGCCATCTTCACCCAAGTTCACACAATAAATTGTTTTGTTCAAGATTGATGAATGACTTTTAGATAAAAAGCAGAAAAAGCAGCCAGGCATGGTGGCTCACATCTGCAATCCCAGCACTCAAGATGCAGAGGTAGGAGGATTACCATGAGTTCTAGGCCAACCTGGGCTACAGAATAAACTCCAGGCTAGCTTGGGCTACAGGGTGAGATGCTGTCTGAAACACAAAGGCAGAAAAGATTGGCCTCCACACTCCAAACTCAAGCTCTGACTTTTTCTTCCCTTTTTAGTTCTTAAAGGAGCCTTTGTTCAAAGGCTGCAAGTTATAATTTAACTCTCAAGTTAGCTGTAGGTCCCCTCGCCTTTCAAGTCACATCAACAGCAAAGTCCCCAATTATTTTTTTAACCAAACAAAGGAAAATATAAAAGATCAAAACATGTTGTGTACATTATGGAATACCAAACAATTAAAAAAAGAAAGAAAAAAGAAAAATCTCCTCTCTTCCCTAAAACCAATATACTGGCGGTCAAAATGAGTCCGTGAGATCTTATCCACAAGGCCCATTAGCATGAGCAACACAGGAAGATACAACAGATGGATACATGCTGAACAAACACAGGAAGACAGACCGTGAGCCTAAAAGGTTCTGGTGGTTCCATTAAAACCTCATTGGAGTACTCGGATAATCATTTCCCTCCTGGAATAGGATCCTGGGGCTTAAACCAAACATAGTGCACAAATGCTGTCTTCTACCACAATGAAGGGGAAAAAGGGGGAGGGGGCAGGTACCACAAACCCACAGCAATCCAATGTGAAGAGAGATTCTTTTTAACCAGGCACCCCTGAGGCATTCCTCTCTTAAGCCAGTTCAGGTACACTTGCCTGAGAGGAAAACTCCTTTTGCTGCAAAGAAGACAATCTCCCTCCGCCCTGTGTCAATCACTTGGCCTTGAGGCCACCCCTAGAAAGGCAGACTTAATCAAGGCCAGGTAAGGGGAAAAGGGGAGTTAGACCTTCTGAGGTACTGTGCTTCGGTGCCTTTTTCTCTTTCTGTATCTTTTTGAAGCATGCTTTCCTTGACATTGGGTTTTCCCAACATTCAGGGCTTCTCTAATGTCTCCCTCCCTGCCTTATGGCTGCTCCCATCTTCCCTGTGCCTGCCTGACACCATGCCAGTTTAAATGGTATGGCTTTTTTTTGTCTCCCTCTCTCTCTCTCTCTCTCTCCCTCTCTCTCTTCCACTCTCTTTCTCCAGGCAGCTGTTGAGATTTTCAGCTTGCCTGCCTGGGGCAAGATTTTTTTTTAAACTAATAAATTGTCTCTGAGCTTCCATCTGAGTCCATTCTTAAATTATTTTATTAATGAGATTAAGAACCCCAAAGGGCACCCCAACATCCCCCATGTCACTTCTAACCCCTCACATGCACTTTGGCCATGCTGAACCTGCCCCAACACTGACACCCCGCTCCCCAAGAAGCAACAACTCCTCTTGGCTGTGGATGCACGATGTCGTCTAGTGTCCACTCACATATGACATCTTCTCTAGAGATGGACCATGTGCTTCTTGACCATAACGGTACTAGACCATTCTTTCTGGTTAAATCCATGCAAGGAAAACGCTTTAAAAATACACACATAAAGGATTGGATATTTCCACTCAGTGTAAGACTATGAATCATTTTTTTAAATTCTTTTTAATTGTTTGCAAATTTTGTTTTGTTTTGTGTTTTGTTTTTCGAGACAGGGTTTCTCTATGTAGATTTGGAGCCTGTCCTGCAACTCACTCTGTAGACCAGGCTGGCCTCGAACTTACAGAGATCTGCCTGCCTCTGCCTCCAGAGTGATAGGATTAAAGGCTTTTTGCAAAATTTTACAGAGATCAATTTTGGCCTTTAAAATCAGAATACATTATGTTCTTGCTTTTGTTTTTCAGATAAAGTCTTATATAGCTCAGGCTGACCTTGAACTCCCAATTCTCCTGCCTTTACTTCCCAAGTCCAAGAATTTCAGGCGTGTGCCGCTATGCCTGACTTTAAATGTGTGTGTGTGTGTGTGTGTGTGTGTGTGTGTGTGTGTGTGTGTGTGTAAGAAGGGTATGTGCATGAGTGCAGGTACTCACAAGAATTCGGAAGAAGGTTTCAAATCCCCTGGAGCTGGAATTACAAGCAATTGTGTGTTGCCCAACATGGCCAACTAGGGACCAAACTCAGGTCCTCTGCAGGAGCAGTACCTGTTCTTAACCACTGAATCGTCTTTCCAGACCCTGATATGTGTCTACTATTACTGTTATTACTATTATTATTAGCCTATAATGGTACCCGAGTTGAAGAATTACTCAGCTCCATCCTCAGCTTTGTGTGAATTTTATATTTTTGATGGGCCTAGTCATTAATGGCCAAGCAGTCTCTCCAGGCCTTGTGTAAATTTTACAAGAAGCGCCTCTGCACAGACATACCCCAGGCAGGCCGGCAGGCTGTATTTTGCTCATCCACCCTTCTGACCAGCAACTCAAACTCCAGACTCTTCTGGGACGCAGACAGTTGCTATGCAAGCTTGTTCAGTGGCTCTAATGTCTCCCTGTGAGTGGTTGCGTGGCCTGTCCTTCCGCCCCCACACAAGGGCCAGAAATCAATTCCTGGTCACTATAAAACCTAACCTGGCACTAACATTTCATTCAAAAGTCTCAGCACTGGAAAAGCAGAGAAAGCCAGATAGACTTCCGTGAGCTTAAGGCCATCCTGATCTACATTGTGAGTTTCAGGCCAGCTAGGGCTAGATGGCGAAACCACGTCCTCCCAAATAAATAAATCAATCCTGCCTGAAGAAGCCAATGCCAACAGTTATCTTGGAACAGCAACTTGTGTGTCAGTAGCAAGCAAGCACAGGAAGGGCTTCACTGAAGAAATCCAGAGAATGTCAGGGGCAGACACAAAGATGCCTGGTTTCATGTCTGGGCCCATTATTTCTTTAGCTTGCTCCTCATCAACCCCAAAATCTAATACTATCTCATTTTACTTTAAAAATAGTGTCCCTGATCTCCCTCCCTTCTTCTCTCCCTCCCTCTCTCTCTCTCCCTCTCTCCTCTGTCTCTCTCTCTCTCTCTCTCTCTCTCTCTCTCTCTCTCTCTCTCCCTCCCTCCCTCCCTCCCTCTCTCTCTCTCTCTCTCTCTCTCTCTCTCTCTCTCCCCCCCCTCGCTCGCTCTCTCTGACTCTGTCTGTCTGTCTGTCTCTCTCACACATGCCACATAAACACTGACCTAGGTGACCATGCAAACCTCCTACTGTGCAGGACAGTCACTTGTAGCATTCACTCTCTGTCACAGTGTGACATACTACCCACTCCTGGAGTCCACCTGCTGATCAGATCTGAAGAGTGTGTGTGTGTGTGTGTGTGTGTGTGTGTGTGTGTGTGTGTGTGTGGGCGCGTGCTCACAACCTGAACCTTTCCCAAGCTGATCAGCTTCCAAGATAGCAGATAGATGATATGAGAAGTAAAGCAGCTATGTACATCCCAGGATGGGCACAACTGGCATACAGACTCCGAGGAGGGAGGGAGGGAGGCAGGGAGAAAGTAACACACTATCCAGGCAACTGAGCAGAGTGAAGGTGGGAAGCAGAACTGGGCATACAATTTGGAGGGTCATTTTAAAATGAAAATATGGGTCTTTCCCCCACAAAATGTCGGGAATTCCAAGACTACCATAGTAGAACATTAAACCCAGGTATGGATTCCTAATAAGCATGGGACTCTGTGTGTCTGCACAAATTATACTCCCATGGAACTGGCCTTGTTGGCCAAAAGTGGTGATATCACCGCCTTCGATATCTATATAAGCAGCAGCTTTGAGGGCTGGAAGGGAAAATAGGTGGAGAAATAAAATGAAAACTCAAGTCATCAAAGGATCTAGACTCTAGGTCTGCCTCTACCGATAGACAGCAACATGCAATTTCCAAATATTTTCTATTTTTTCATATAGATAGGACACTAATGTGACATTGCTGTGATGTTTGCCACTATTATACGTAGACTATTGTGATGGCTGTTCTAGGTTTTCAACTTGACTACATCTGAAATTAACTAAAACCCAAAGGTGGCTGAGCACACCTGTGAGAGACTTCTGGCTTAACTGGAAGCCTGAAGTGGGAAAACCCACTTCTAATCCAGATCTTTGAGGTAGGAAGACACCTTTAGTCCATATCTTTTGAGGTGGGAAGACCCACCTCTAATCCGGGCCACACCCTCTTGCTGGAAGAGAAAAGCTCCATCTCTTTGCCTGTTTTCTCCCACCCCTGATGGCAAGTCCGTCCTTGGCTGGCACTGGAGCCTGCTTCTTCGGGATTCCAGTGTATTGAAGACCAGCTGAGATCCCAAGACTGTGGATCAAACAATTACTGAATTCGTGGACCTTCCATTAATAGACGGTCATTGTTGAACTAGCTGGACCACAGCCTGTGAGTCATCTTAATAAGTCCCATACATGGAGAGAGAGAGAGAGAGAGAGAGAGAGAGAGAGAGAGAGACCTTCTACAAGTTCTGTTTCTCTAGAGAACCCTGATTAATACAAATATAATTTGTCAACTCCTGCTTCCACAATGATGAGAATAGTTTGTGCATCCATAGTCCAATTCAGGAGGGCAGTTTCATTGTCAGAGAGCTGGACAAAACTCAAATCACTTTGGGAAAACAACAACAACAACCCACAAAGCCATAATCTTCTCCCCTTTGTATTCAGGTTCAGATAGAAGTTAGTTGTGAATGAATTTGCAGTTTTCTGAGCTGCCAAATACAGCAGAGAGTGTGTTCTTCCTGGAAACGCGTGTACCTTGCCAGGCCCACACTCCCAACAGGACAAGTCCTCCCACAAGAGCCCAGAAACTCCTCAAGCCAGCCTTCATGAAATTCTCCAGCTTCCTTCATTCCCACAATTCCCTCCTCCCAGGTTTCGGCAGGGATCCCAACATGTAAATTTATGTACATAGCTTTAAAACCAATTATTTTCCTTTTATGTTCAAAAAGTGGTTAGAGCTGAGTTTTTCTCACCAAAGTCATGGGCTCTCAAATCTCTCCAAGCTGGATTGCCCATCCTTCATAAACAGCTAAAGAGACAGAAATGCCCAGGCACCAACTGTTCTGCAATGTAAATCTCTCTTTAAGGAGAAGAGAGAAAACATTGAAATTCTAAAACTGGCCCTCAAAAAGTCATGCTGAGGTGGATGAATGGTTGCAGAGCTGTAAAAACATATTCTGTCTTTGTATGAACATATCCTTGGCTTTCAAACATATGAGCCACAGCATTATTAATGGTTCAATATATACATTGCCTGGTCCTTCCTACTCACTTATCAAGCCTGAGTACACCACAGTACCTCCTCTGGGGGGACTAAGAAAACATATGAAATTCCAAAGGCCTGCAGCTGAAATAGGCAACTTCTTCATTCTCAGTGGCTGTGTTTCATGAGGAAGAGGCCTGGAAACAACTGAGATTGACTGACAGCCTACTACAAGCTATGTCCCGTGTCAAGTGCTTCTGGTACTGCTAGGCCATCATTTTTTCTGAGGGATATCTCAATTTAAACTCAGGTGATTTTCTCAAGCTGATCCACAGGAGAGATGGGGTTCAAAGCCATGTGCCCAGGTCCCCAAACCTTCTCCTTTCTACTCCCCCTTCATGGTCTGCTACAGTAACCGAGCTGATGACACAGCTGCGTGGCACAATGTCCAGTGCCTGGTTGAGAGAGAGATTTTAAAAAGCTGAATGAATTAACACACGGGAAGCCTTTGGAACGGGGTGCGGCACATAGAAAGAAGATGGTAAGTGGTACATACTGAGCAATGTCCAAACCCGTGTCTGAGGCTGGCCTGGAACCCTGGAATGTTGGTTGGATTCAAAGAGGCTGAATCCATTGCAGGGAGCTATGGAACCCCCTCGACAGCCCCACATCTGGCTCTCTAGCCCTCTGAGGTCAGTGATGGGAAATGTAGCAGCATGGCGGAGCCAGCAGGTAGCCTGTGACAGGACCTCCCATCCCCCCCCCCCCAGAGCACCATTCTTGTGGCAGACACCGATGGGTCCCTTTTCCTCGACTGGTGCTTCTGAGAAAAGCCATCAAATTGGTGAAGCTGAAACCATTGGCTTGGCAAATTCTAAGGGAGTGTTTCAAAGAGCGCCCTATTCATTCCCCTTTATGATTATAATAAAATGGTTGGGTGATGCCAGAGGACCTGCCATGTCCCAAACCAATCCCTACAGCTCCCCCAAGGGAGGACCCCCTGGGACTGGAAGAACTTTCCCAGCATGGAGCCTGTGACATTTTCATCAGAGACAGAACTGGTTTTTTTCCTTTAAGCTGCATCACAGAGATTAATGGTTCAATTTGCAGCTGCTTAATAGTGATCGGGGAACCCTCCCTCCTGTCGATTGCCCCTAGCTTGGCCTTCGGGTTTGTGGTTAATGGGGCAGGTAGAGAAGCTGTTTCTTTCCCTTTGACTGGGTGTGTTTACTCTGATAGGCTCCTCCATCAGTCCCTGTGTCTTAATCTTAGCCTTGCTCAGGTGGAATGTTCCTCCACACTCTCTATCAATGGCAGCCATTGAACCCCTAAGAAACTGATAACTTGAGCAAATGCTCAGCTGGCTGCTTCTGAGGGACACATCCCCCAAGGAGGTAGATAACAACAAAAGACTTAAGCAAGAAAGAGAAAAAAGAAAGGCTGGCCAGCATAGCTGTTATCTAGCCCAGCATCTATAGCCCCATTGTGGCCTTGCTGGGGACACAAGAATCCCTAAGATAGACAAGAATGGCTTGGCTTTGCCTGTTAGTTTCTCTAAAGCCCCCTTCTTCCCTCCCTGCCACATATCATGGCCTCTCTGTTCACTCTGCATATAGGGAAACACTCCTTCAGGGACAATGACATGATCCTAACTTAGTGTTCGGGCCTACCGGATTCCACAACTTTTGTCACAGGAAGCCGAAGTCTATTCCTTAGGACACAGCTTGCTCTGTGATGTGGCCCTCAGCTTTGCTTAAGGTTAGCCCTGAGGCTGCCCAGTGTGCGGAAGGCTCACTGACAATATTCCCCGCCACCAGCTGCGTTGGAGAGGGGCTTTTCACACTGGGTAGGGTGGGACTGCCCTACCTACAGGAAACACCAGCTGACTTTGCTTGGGGACCACCGAGGATGTGGGATTCCATGGCTTTCCACCATTTTCATGTTCTGCTTGGCCAATTCTGGTTCTCTGGGATGATCTGAGAACCCTCCCCCACACTTCATTCCTGGGGTTTCCGTGTCAGGAGATAGTTGTCCCCAACAGGACTGAAACTGTTTTGTGGCCTGTTCTTTCAGTGATGTGAAACCCTGCTTCCGTCATGCTAACAAACACCTTTTGTGAGAGGCCCACCTGAGGTATATGTGGTAAGTTCCTGTTAATGTTCTGTGTGGATCCAGTGACAGACTTCTGCACGAGTAGACACTACACTGGGTTGAACCTTTGCCAACAATATCACTCCAAAGCACTATCTTTGGTGCCTCAATCTGAGCCTTATGGTTTTGTTCATGCAGGTGTATATTTTCATCTGATGGGCATCAACGAACTATCAATCATTTCCCCCCAACAAAAGATATTCCTAATGTAGTTGCTAGTATGTAATCAGCCAGAGCATACACTCACCATCTGAATTAGGACTGAAATAATGGCTCAGCGTATAAACCCAGTTAGGACCTTTAGAACTCTCTTCCTCCTGAAGTCTCAATCCCTGTGTTAACACCAACAAGCTGGGCTGAGGGAATAGCACAGTGACAAAACATTCTTTGCATGGGCAAGGTCCTGGCTTTGTCCCTAGTGCTTGGCATGGGGTGAAGTCGACATGAATTCTTTAAGGAAGGCATTTGGTGTTTGAAAGACAACACTAAGGACACACAGCTCTCCCGCCTCCCCTGCTTCTCTTGGGCGTTCTCCACTTGCAAGAGAACAAACACTTGGGCAGCTCTTTTTGGCTCTCGGAGCCAGGGGTCTTTGGCCAATGGCTTACAGTTGAGTTCCAGGAACAGTCTCACGTTACTTGCTTAGCTTACACACTGTAAATCCAGTTTTAAACCCCAATAACTTCCTCTTTCTCCACCCTTCAAGTTGCCTAGCTCCTTCACTAGCCCCAACTCTTGGCACACATTCATTTATTCAGCAAATATTTATCTAAGCACCTGTAGACAATGTGCTGACTCAAGACCCAATCTTGTAGCTAAATCAGCTTCTGTCTTTGGCCCACATAAATTCCTCCTACACACAGTGTTTTCTTTTACTGATAAGTGACTATGAAAACCTTCAAAATCTTGTCCTGTGGTAACCTCCAAGGACAGGGACAGGCAGGTTGTCCCAGGGCAGTGGACAGAAACTCTCCTGGACCAAATTAAGATGCTCACACTACACAGTGAGTTAAATGACCTCAAACACCTGATAGGGTTGAAAGGAACTAGCCAGGCTGGATTAACACACTTAGCACATTCTAAAAACAAAGAGAAAATGTTCATATTTCCTGCCATTCTTTCTCTGCCCATGAGATTTCTCTGCCAATGATAGAGTCATAAGGATCTGAGCTGAGATTGGAACCAGAGGGCCCAACAGAAGGAATGTACCTGTGGCCAAAGATGCATTCTTCCTCTACCACAGAGCGAGGAACCTAGTAGCTATAGCTGGCCAAGTGGGTTTCAAGGAAAACACACACACACATCCACGGAGAAACCGCAACACATATCATATAAGTGGGCACTGCCAATTCAGCATGATAAATGTGTGTCCTTATTTTTCCATCCTATCTTTATCTACAAGCAGTCACGTTGTTTGTTACCATTGTATATTAGATTCTAATTTTAACATGTTTTTCTGGTTATTCACTCACCACCTCTGTTTAGCATTTCTTATGAATCCTACCTGCCTCACAGAAGCTGCTGGCTCATTCCCCATTTTCTGCGTGCCTAACATATCCAGTATTGTGCACTGAGGGGGAGGAATGGCAATGTGGCCTGAAGGCGTGAGTTCCAGCCCTGGGTGGAAGGAGAGAACTGATTCCCACAAGTTGTCCTTTTACTTCCACATACATGTCATGGCATGTGCACTGCACACTCACATGGGCAGGTTTCTTAAATGTACACTTAACATGGTTAACATATCATGAATCTGAAATGTCCTGCCTTGGATTATTTGAATAAAATCAACAAAGCAGAAAACCTAGTAGAGACGCCTTCAATGAAGATGTAGGTTTTAAAATAGCCCCTACAATGATTGTAAGCACATAAGACTATGGAGGCATGTGGGTAATAATTGGAAGGTACTGTATAAAATGGGGAAATGTGCTTAGAAACAACAATTATCATTAGTAGCTTTTGCTTCAAAACTTTCTTTGAGATGGATATAAAATAATGAAATATTTCCAAGAATTCCAATGGGAAGTAATTCATCGCAAAACCTAGGCTAACTCTAAAGAATGTGGTAGAGTTCATTGAAATCTTGCAGAAACATATGGGTCCTAAACCTCTGCACCTCTAAGAAAGAACTTAGCAGGCCTGGAGAGGTGGCTGGGTGGTCCAGCACCTATTGGCCAATAGTCAGGAGGCTTACAACTGCCTATAACTCTGGCTTCCAGGGATCAGACATCATTTCTGGCTTCCTAGGGTACACTCATAGGCACAAACCCTCACACAAGAAGTCTTTTAGAGAATAAAAAACTTTGGCAACTTCTCAGTACACATTCTATATAAAATTCATAGCAAATGTCTTAGGTAATGCATTTGCTTATAATCTCTGAATGTTTATTATAAATCCACTCGAAATTTCAATACAACACAGAGAAAGCTGGAATTGTTTCTCGGTGTTTTGATGGACTTCCCACCTTACCCCACATGACTGGAGAAAACACTAATACCTCACTGCTCTCCCCATGTTTATTCCCTTCTGAGTAATTTTCCCAGAATCCCATAGGCCCTCAGTTACTGTGCCATAGGTTAATCTCTTAAGTTTGTATTTAAAGTATACATTGGTCTCCCAAAAGAGATAGAGATGGAAAAAGATTTTAGGACTTCCAAATGCTGAGAATTTTTGAAAATGTAGCTAGCTTGCAAATTGAAGAAATGTCTAAGCAATTTTCAAGAAATAAGAGTCCCTCGGTGGCTTCCCACTAAAGATCTGCCAAACCCACTTGCTGTTTAGTGAGAACCCAGCTTTCCTTTCATCAGATGGCCTAACAATTCAGCTTCAGCATGTGATGACATGAATAGATAGGAGTAGTTACATTTTATCTTTTGGATTCTGCTGAATTCCCAAGTTGAAGAGCGTGTGACTTGAGCAAGGACAGACAGCTTGAATGTTTCAAATGCCAAACAAAAAATTTAGAAGGTTCCCCAGTGGATAAGGGTTATCTTTTTAAGCCATTTAAATGCTTGAGCAACTAAAAATGCAGAATACTCATTCAAGCAAAGCTTAAACCAATTCAAATAGAGCCTTCTCATATTCATCACTAATAAAGCCACTGTCCCAGCCATGGTAGCTTATACTTGTCTTTAACCCTTCCTACTGAATTTGCTTGTAGGAAGTGCTATCCGTTCATCAGACTTGGGCAAACAAAAGCATTGATGCTGATAAAAATCATAATGCATTTTTGTTTGCTCAAAGCCAATCTTTGTGATAACCTAGTATGTGAATAAAGAAATTATTATAGGTTCCAACAAGATGGCTCAGCAGATTAAGGCACTTGCCTCAAACCTGATGACCTAAGTTGGATCCTCAGGTCCCACATGGTAGAGAGAGAGAAGCTTCTCTCATAAGCTGCTTTCTGACCATAGCATAGGCACCGTGGCGTGCACAAACTCACACACATACAAAATAAATAAATGTAAGGAAATGTAAACAGGGAAAGAGCTTCGTTTGAGAATTATAAAATTCATACTGAATTTGTACTTAGTCAATAATGGTAAGTATAGGAATGTTATATGGGAGAAAATAGTGATGGGATATCTATTTAAGTCTGTTGGAACTTGTACGTGCCCTGAGCTCATTTACCTTGACTGATGGCTCCAACTAGGTCACTGTTGCTTGAACCTATTTTGGATTCTCATTTCATTTGGTTTTAAGGCCCCCTTTTTAAAGATTTAGACTTTTTAAAAATGTACATGCGGGGAGAGGTACATGGGGTGTGTGCAGGTTCCTGCCAAGGTGAGGGATGTCAGTGCCCCTGGAGTTGGAGTTATAGGAGATTGTGAGCTGCTCAGGGAATTGAACCCCGGTCCTCTGCAAGAGCAGTCAGCACATGCTCTTAACCACAAAGCCATCTGTCCAGCCCCTAGGCCATTTTTAAACGAAGAAAGAATATCCGGATGTCATCATTGAGCACTGTTTGATCAAACATTTTCTTCACTAGCCCTGACTTCTAAAGACGTTTGATGGTTTATGAAAACCAATTCATCTTCCAGGTATAAAGATTTATTAACAAGGGATATAATGAATATATTCGGAGAAAATGCCAGAGGGGCAAGAGGATTTTTTTTTTTTTAATCTCAATACTATTGATTGAAAACAGCCTTGTGCATGCTAGGGAAATACTCCAGTCCCTCTAGGGGATTTTTAATTGCCTTTGAATTGAGGCTACTTTGAATTAGCTCTGGTACCTGGGTGAATATGTGCTAACATGGCTTCCTCTCTCTGTGCTGAAAGTAAAGGTTTTGTGACACAGTGGCTCTTCCCACGGGGTACCATTACACAGTGCTACAAACTGGAGTGTTACCCAGATTAGATAGCTTCCCATAGGAATGCTATCATTGTGGAGCTTTTGGAGCCCCAGCCTGCTTCAAAGCAGTCTGAGGGAGTGCTGCCTGCTGGGGTGCTGCCTACAAATGGGTCCAGCAGACTGTCCTCAGCTTCTTTATTCACCATGCACGTTGACCCTCTCACAGGATAGACTCAGCATCACTTGTGGGAACCCAGGACCATTTAAGATGAAGCTATTCCCTGCCCAGCAGGTGGATCAGGAGTTACTATACATTTTTGAAGACTGTGTCTGTCTCCCTTCAATTATTATTATTGGTAACAAAAAGAAAAATCTAGAGGGATTATTGAATGAAACCTCCCTGGTGCACACTAAGCTATCGCATCAAGGCAGGGGTCAACAAAGTATCGAAATAGCCTTTCTTTGTTTTAAGCTATAAGAGCACAACATTTACAATGATCCGGAGGACTGAGAGCAGATCCATTCACGGCAACATAAACCACCCCTCCAGGAAATCTGCCTGCTCTGGGACAAAGCAATCTCCAAGCTGAATCTCAGATACAAAACCATGGACCTAAGTCTTCTGCTACCAGGCTCTCACTATTGACTTCTTGACTTTTCCGTGGAAACTTAGAAAATAAGGAAAGAACTGCCCAGAGAATCCCAACCCGGTCTACCACCCATTCCAGAACTTGACTTTTCCATACCATCGCTAATCATGTAAAATATATCCTTTGGCGGGGGAGGGGGACACTGGGAGAGTAGCTCAGTGTTCAAGGTCATTAACTAAGCTAAGGGACATTGTTCTCTGCAAGTCAGTTATCTGGACCCAGCCTTGAAGATGAACTCACTTCCTGTTCTACTCCATCCCCTGCCATGATGATGTTCCTTCCAGCATGCCCGCGCTCTTTCACTATAGTTCAACCCCAGTGCTTCTTTGAGCTTCTTTGATCACAAAAACCAAGGGTCTTCCTGCTGGACCACGGGCCCATGGCTAGGCTGAGGTTTCTACTTGACCCCAAGCTGGGCAATATTCCCCAGACTCAACCACAGAAAGCCACAGAGCAAAACTGCAGAGGATTGGAATGACCACTGAGCCACCTCCCACTCTCAACACATCCAGCTCTTTCCACTGGCTCTCCCTCCATAAACTCTCTGTCTGCTTTTTTTCCCCTGCGAGTAAGTTGACAGCATCCCAGCCAGGAGCAACTGGAACCAACCAGGGGTCACTACCCACTCTACTCAGTAGATAGCAGTCTACCCACTCACCCCCGCAAAGACAAGCACCTGTGTAAATCACACCTACTCCCCTGGTCTGTTTTAGTTCCCAAAACGTCTCCTGATAAATATTTGTGGAAAAGCAAATCCATGGATTTCCCTCCTGGCCTGACCACATACTAAGAAGCATTAGGACTAAGCCCTAACGATGGGCACAGCAGTAACTCAACAAGGCACTGCGTAAACACCGGGATCATATTCTCTCATTCCTCTGGTTGCCACAGAGGCCCCTAACCACCCATCCTGATTCTCCCACTTTACATATTTGCCACAGATGTCTCTTGGTGGGGAGTTTGGGCTGCATATACCTTTATTCCCTGAAGCTCCCCATCCTAGAGATAGAACCCCTGCCTGGTTAGACAGAAACAAAGCTCTCAGAGCCAGGCTTGCTGCCTGCAGACTTAACGAGCCTCAACTCTCAGTGTAAACCAGAAATACCTTCAATGCAGACTTTGGGAGCTTCTAGCGTGGGACCCTGAAAAATCGTTGATCACCAACTTGTGAGTCTGAGAACTGCTTTTTAAGAAACAGCCGATCTCTGGCCACGAGTCCCTTCCTGTCCCTTTGCAGCTCCCTTAGGCTTTGAGAACACAACAGGCCTTAATGGATTGAGTGATAACGAAAAATACTCTTACAGTGGTGTTTAATATTAACTTATTTTTACACAGTGTGTGTTACATTGGATCTCAGATACAGTCGCAAACAAGAAAGGCAAGCCATTTCTTGAGAGGGGAAAAAATCCTAGTGTGTGCGCAGGGTCTGATTGTGCAGTGATGATAAATTTGTTTCTGCCACTTGCCACTGACTCTTCTAAGCAAACCTGTGTGGTGCATCCCTGTCATTAGCTTCTCTGCTGGAGTTAGTGAAATGTTAACTTGTAGATAGCCATTCCTGGAACGGGGAGGGGGGCAGCACATCACTTATCTACTTTCCCACTGTTTAATGTCTGTCCCCAAGGATGAACTTCTCACATTCCTTTAAAATGACCTGGCTCTTTGAAGCACAGCCACCCATTGCTAAATACAGCTGTCCAGCTGAGGGATTTACAAAGACCACCCTAGCACTTTCAAGGGGCCAAGGGGCTGGGGCTGGAGCTGGAGCATGTGCCTAGCACTCTTGAGGCTCTACGTTCAATCCCAGCACTGCAACAACAATAATGATGATGATCATAACAGTGGTGATAACAACAACAACAAATTACCAAAGATGGAAGGAGGCATTACAGAATCACTGCAGAGTTTCCTGGCTACCTCTGATTCCTGATAGAATAAAAGGTAAACACAGGTAGGCCACAGGAACACTAGTATCATTCCAGGTCCCATGACAGGATCTGAGCAGATAAATAACCTTACTCCGGGGGCAATGACTCACACCTAGAAAAATGTCCACATATGTATCTGGTTTGCGTTTAATCAGGCTGAAACTGTTCATCCTCTACTAGAATTATTCTCTCTAGGGCACATTTTGAGAATCTCAAAATTGTTTCATTTGTTTTTCTTAAAATTTGGCAAATAGAGCACTAGCAGCTTCAAAGTTTTAGTGCATTTAGTTAAATATTTGGTGGTTGTGTGTGTGTGCCTGTTCTCGTGTGTGTATTGATGTGTGTGGAGGGACACATTGAGGGTGCACATACACGCACACACATGTGAATACATGCATGCGAGGGCCAGAGGACAGCCTCCAGCATTGTTCCTCAGGAACATGGCCCACCATATTTTTGACACAGGGTCCCTTATTGGTCTGATCTTACCCATTAGGCTTGGCCTGCTGGCCAGTGAGGCCAAGGGGTCTGCCTTTCTCTGCTTCTCCAGCACTGGGATCGCAACTGCATGCCACACACCTGGCAGCCTTTTATATGGGTTCTGGGAATCAAACTCAGGTCCTTGTGCTTGTAAGGGAAACATTTTACCGACTGAGCCATCTCACTGGGCCCTGTAGTGGAGCGCTCTAAAGTGGGCTTTGATAATCCTGAATAGTGACTCACATTATAGGTAGAATCAATCTTAACATTGGATTCATGTTGTAATCACTTTGCGTACATGGAATCATTGAAGTAATACAACATTCCCATATGGCAGGTACCAATTATTCCCATTCTGCAAATAAGGAAACTAAAACTCGGAGAAAGGGATCACATTGTGCGGGACAGATTTGCGCAGGCCAGACTTTTGTGTGAGCTGTGCCATCATCTCCTGGAGTACGGTGATGCAGCAGGGATCTCCATTCTTGAGCCATTCTCTCAAGAGTCTTTTTGTGGCCAAAATCTTTACTGTAAACACTATAAAATTCTTTGTGAAGGTAGGTTCATTTTACACAAGCACTGTGTTTTATAAAGATGACATGATTAAGTGCTCTGAGCAGGACATGATATGAACAATGACATTAAGGGTGTGTGCACGTTCTTGTGTAAGTGATATTCAGCATCCTTAGTCCCACGACTTACCATGCACTATTATTACACAGTCGAAAACACTGACAAGTGTCTCCTGGGGACAGACATGGCCTGCATGAATCCTTGGGCAGGGTAACAACTGAGTTTTCACTTTAGTCACATATAAGCCACATCATTTGGTTAATGCTCATGACCTTCTAATGATGGGGAAAGAACAGGGCAGAGATCAGTCATATTTTGATGGGAGCACAGGGAAGACAAGGCTCCACGGTTGTTACATTCACCATTCACATGCCTGAAGGACATGCTGCACATTTGGACAGGGGAAAAAAAAACCATGAGCACACGGGTTCAAAGGGTGTGGCTTGGAATCGGGTGGAGGCTACAATTTATCAACACATTAGTTAACCTCTCTATCTGTAAAATAGGGCCATAACTCCTCCCTCACACGGTACAATGAAAGGAAATAGCTGAGTCAAAAAACTAGAGAACAGCACTGTGCGTGCGGGGGCGGAAGGGGGGTGTCAAAGTCATCCTTCTCCCCAGCATTGAGCCAAAGGTCAAAGATGTGAGTTTCAGGCCCCTCCCCCGCTACATGAGCCTGGCCTCTTCCTATCTCTGCACCTCCAGTTTCTTGCCTATATGAACATAACCAAACTGACTCTTAGGAAACTTGCCCTTTCATACTATGAGCTAGATGTTGGCAGTGGATGGTGAGGACCAGAAACCAAGGCAGCAGGAAGGCAGAAACATGGGAAAGCAAAAGGCCATCATGGACAGGCTTAATCCAGGTCACTTGATTGTAGGAGTCCCCAGTGGCACTCTCCAGACACAAGTGCAGACAGCGATCATCCCAAGGAAGACAGAAGCCTGGACGGACACCAATCTCCCTTGCCTGGACCCCTGCTGTGGTCCCACATCCTCTCTCCCTGGCATCCACTGTTGTCCAGGCTTCTTTACAGCTCCTTTACAGTGTCCTTCCAGATCAAAAGCTACCCCTCTCTCCTCTACACTACCCCTCTCCCCATGTCTCAGGATACTGGGAAGGTTGAATGGCGTGCTTTGCACTGTGGTGGGCACAGTGAACACACCCAGGTTAGTGCTTTCTGAGATGCTGCTCTGTCCCCACAGGGACATTCTTACAAACTCTCCGTGTTTGTAGATGTCTTAGCAAATCAGAAAGGCTGGAAGTCATGGGGTTCAGGAATGTGTCTCTGTTCTAGTCTGTTCCCCAATTACAGTAAACTAATTAGTGCAGTAATATGACAACTACTGGCTCACTTCTCTCAGCAACATTCTCTACAACTGTGGCTGCTGCACCAGGCTCAAGACAGGCTCCATTGCATTGTGGCCTCTGGGACTATAGCAAGCACCGCCCCTTTATTCAGGAACTCATTAATTCGTCCTAGTTTGTTCGTAAGGGGATGAGTTTGAGATGACGAGGTATGGAGGGCAAAGAAGAACAAGGTCCCAGTCAGTCCAGATCGTTGAGGGTAAATAGCAGCACAGTCCTGGGCCGGGCCAGGCAAGGCTTCTATGGCAGAAAAGGACCAACCACAGAAATCTCAGACACTGAGCTGGCCAGGAGATACTTAGCTTTACTAATTGGATGGGAAGAAACTGAGTCCTGGGAAGGTAAGATGGCTTATCCAGCAATGCCCAGGATTAATGAGCAAGATGTCCAGCCAGACCCAAGCCCTGTACCTCCCTCCACTCAGGACGCATCCTCCATTTCAGACTCTCTGTGCTAGCCCAGTCTCTTTAGCGGAAGCAAAGAAGATGAGGCCTAGTCTCCAGGCTCCTAACTCTGAAGAAAGGTAGGCTGTGAGGGGACATTACGCCAAGTACTGCATTTCTAAATGGAAATGGCAACTGTGCATGCCCTCCTTGCCTTCCTTAGGTTACTCGGTTGTCAGAGGAATTTCCTCCGTTAAAAATTCTACCTGCTTGGGGTTGGCAGATTGTTGTCCCCTGTGGTCTGATGGCAAGAATTGCCTGGAGTGAGGAAGAAGGGTGTGGATAGGAAGAAGATATCAGTGTCTCCGCTTATGGATGAATAAGAAGGGGGGCACAAACAAAGCCTGTGTACCTTGACCAAGTCATGGGACCAGGTGTACCTGATAATAAGTGACAATTTGGCAGCCTACTTAACACGCCAATGGACATCTGCAGTTACCTACATAGCTCATTTCAGAGATCTCCAGCCAAATACACCTTCTAAACTGGTTTTAATCTAGAAGGGCCAAATTCACAACCCACTCTCACTTAGCCTACTGACTGCCTCACAATCGGCCACCAGATAAAACCCTCTCCTCAGTTGCGTTGCCACTGCTCGAGAGGCATTTCTAAAACATGACCCTTCTCCACCCTGTACAAAGCTAACAGGAAACTTTACTCCTCAGCCATTATCTTAGCAAGGCAAAGTCCCTTTTTGTGCCTTTGAAGTATCTAATGGTTCGTGAGTGGCTGCTCGAACATTTGAAGTAGATACTAAAGTTTACGATTTAAAAAAGGAAGGTCCAGAAAGCTTCTTTGCTAGTTTCCTTTAGGGTACCATCCATAGATAAGTGCTGGCTACTAGGTCTATTCCAAAGAACCCCTGAATTTACCATTCAGAAGCCAAGGCCACAGTGGGGACCTTTGACCTTCACGTGAAAAACAAGCTTCAGTGTTAAAGTTTCTCAGTTAGGATTCTGACTTAGATGTGAGCAGCATTTTCAGATGATCCAGAAAGAGAAACTGCGTCTCTTGGTCGGAGCGCCTCTGGCTCCTGTCGGTACCACACACAGTCACGCCTTTGCTCCTCCATCAGAGGGAAGGCCTCACAATTGGAGACCCGTTTCTAATAAGAGCATCTGTCACTGACAGAGAAAAGATGAAGTGGTTTTTTTTATTGGTTGACCTCTCCTTCTTCATGAGCAAGACACAAAAGGCCATTAATTATAAGCTTTCCTCTGCCTACACACACACACACACACACACACACACACACACACACACACACACACACAAACACACGCACACACACTTGCAGCACCCTGCCAGTTTGAAAAGCTCTGCCCCATGTGGGAAGGAAGGACATGGCTGCAGCCAAAGAGGGGACTAAAGTTCATTTTCACTGAGCAAGCTTCACAGGCTCCTGGACCCAGGACTGGAGGAAAGCTAACAGTGTCATCTCAGTCCTTGCCCCTAGGAAAACAAATGTCAACCTTGACGGCAGGAAACAACATCCACATGAATGGTGACATTCTTGCCTTTTGTGTCTCTGGGTTCGGTTAGGAACATGATGTTTGTGGATGTGGACCACTGACAATCAAAAGGAAATGTTCTATTTCGAATGCCCTGCTCTCCCTGGGAAACGTGTGTTCACTTGTCAAGATAAAACAGCCCGGAAGCTGCTTCTTCAGAAGTGCTTAGCTCACAGGGACATCCTCTCCTCGTGTTTGTGTTTGGTAAGACCTGAAGTCTTAATTGACTGTTTCAAAAGCACCACTGGGCTGACTTGTCATTTCCCCCTCCCCTCCCCTTCTACCTCCACCCCGAAGCAAGTCATGTTCTAAGGGGCTGGCGAATCCTCCACACAGCCCACTCATGCTTAGGAAAAGGGAAAGCTCAGGTGAGGGCAGCACCTAAAAAACCTGAATGACTGAATGAAGGCTTCCATGCCTTTGTTTGTTTGTTTGTTTGTTTGTTTGTTTGTTTGTTTGTTTTCCAAGACAGGGTGTCTCTGTGAAACAGTCCTAACCATCCTTTGTCACTCTGTAGACCAGGCTGGCCTTGAATTTACAGAGATCCACCTTCCTCTGTCTCCCAAGTGCTGGGATTAAAGGCGTGAGCCACCACCACCAGATGTCTTAGTTTGTTCTTAATATGACTCTTCCACCCAGAACTTTTAAATGTTTCATAATATGCGCTGTGATGATCAACAGATAGCACGGTCTTCAGTTGTTACTGGTGCTCATCATATGGTAGGTGTGCACCATCCTGCACAGCCAGGCATGGGTGGTTTCCATGGTGTGGACTTTCCCTGCGGCAATCGGGAACTAATGACAGGACAATGCCTGGAAGCCCAGGAGAGGCCTCAGGTACACGATTCTCTATCCCTTAATGAGAAGTGTGTACCAACTCACTTTGAGTTGTACCTCCTTTGAGTTCTGATGGCCCAATTTGTGTTATTTTGGGTAGAAGCACCAATCTTCTGGAACCACTGCCTTGAAGGAGTCTTGATGTGAAATGCAACCAGTCTTTGCTTGATCTCAGCATCAGCAGGATATCTATTTGCACACTGAGTTATAAGCAATAAGCAGACAGATTTGCTGAGGTAATAGAGCAGAGCCTAGTACACAGTGGGTGCCCAATTGACAGCTATGAAAACAAAAGAAAACAGACTTTGCACCAATTGAGCCCACCTGACTCTTTATGCCCACTTTTAGGATGTGTCCCCTCACCCCCAATTTGAAAAAGGATTGGCAAAGTTCAGACAAGAGCTGGTCTTCCTATGAACATTGTAGCCACGGAGATGGACACAAATGTGCATGGCTGTACCCATCTGGAGAAGCAGAGAGGACAACCAAGGCGCTTAAGGGAAACTCACCATAATGCAACAGAACATAAAAACTATGGAATTCTTAGCTCGGGCAGGATTTGGGTTAGTCTCTATGGACTCTAGAACAAAACTATAAGCTCTCACAAGGCTCAGGTTCTAGGCTGGGACAGGATCATGTGAGATTGTGTGCTAATAAATACTGAATAAACTTGAGATCTCCATCAACGTGATATTGTTAGAAGGAAATAACCCAAGGTGCAAGAGGAACACGAACTCACAAAGGAACTGGTTAAGGCTGGACGGGATGAAGATCCCCAACTCCCAGGGAACCTCACTTATAGCTTTCCCTTCCTGCCAAACAGGGGTTCCTAACCAGGATCTCTGGAACTTCTTACTCCCCAAAGCTGAACACACACTTGTTCATGTGTCTGCTCTTCTAATACAGCTCTCCCTCAGTGCCCTGGAGCCCATGGGAGTTTAGAACCTTCTGAATTTAGGAATCCCTGCTCTAGAACACACCTGACTCTTAAACTGAGATTTTTTTTCAAAGATAAATATGCACAAAACCTCCTTTTGCCATCCTCTTGGTTCAGCCTCCACAGGCTCAGATTTACTGGAGAATTTTACTAACAAACTAGAGAGGAAAATAAATGCATATACTACAAAAGGAACATCAACACCGTGTACACAGTCCTGATTCTAAGATAAGGACAGCACATGCAGGGGTGTGATGGATCCCTTCCTCAACGTTAGCACTCAGAAAGCCCTCACTTTCTCTGAAAGCTGGATCCTTTTACAGAATTTGCTTTTGCCTATTTGTCCATATGAATGCACACCCTGATTTTCCCCTAATAGCTCCTGAAACAGGGTTTACTAATAACCAGGACTGGAAATTTCTCAGGATCTTGCAGAGAACAGATAGAAGGAAATGATAGGGAACCCCTGTTTGGAATAATTTTTTGTGTGTACATTGTAAAGATATGTCATTCTGATTGGTTTAATAAAAAGCTGAATAGCCAATAGCTAGGCAGGATTTGGGGGGGCAGAGAGGACAATGGGAAGAAGAAAACAGAGTTGCCAGCCAGACAAGGAGAAAGCAGCCACATGGGGCTGTAGAGAACAAAAGTAATAAATTCATGAGGCAAAAAGATTAACTAAAATGGGTTAATTTGCATTTTAAGAGCTAGTAAGTATTATGAGCAGTTTTCCCACCAGCCTGGTCCCATAGCCACATCAGCCCCAAGTAGCACACAGAAGACACTGTATTAGATATAAAACTGTTGGCCTATTGCTAGTGTTTCTTATTGGCTAGCTCTGTCTTAAATATTAACCCATTTCTATCAACCTAAGTGTTTCCACATGGTCTTATCTTACTGGAGAGAGGGTCTGGACCTCTGCCCTCTCAAGTCTCTACAGCTCGACTCTCTCTACATCTGTCAGAATCCTCCTTGTCTCCTAGTCCTGCCTATCTTGCTTTTCTATTTCCACAGTGTTTTATTCATTAACCAATAAGAGAAACATATTTACAGAATGACATCTCCCATCAAGTTAGAAATAAGCCTAAGCTCCAAGCCAAGCTTTCATAATTAATAAGAAGTCTCCATGTCATGGTTTGAGAGCTGGATGGTGGGCAGAAGACTGACTACAAACCAGAAAAGGAAAAGGAGAAAAAAATGAAAAGTCAGTACTGTATTCTAACAGCAAAAGGGCTTATGTTAAGAGCTAGCACACTTACCAGTTATCAAGCCCTTGATGCTAATGAATTTCACAGGGTCGACTGGGCACTGGGCCAAAGGCAGGTGAGAAGTACAGATATATTAGATCTACCCTATACTAGACTCCCTTCCCTACCAGTGGATGAGCAATGGCCTTCTAAAAATGTAAAGGAAGAATGGACAAAGGCGTGGGCTGTGGATGCAGTTCAGTTTGTAGGAAGCTTGCATAGCATGGACAGAGCCTGTAATCCCATCTCTCAAGAGGCAGAGGCAGAGGCAGGAGGATCAAAAGCTCAGGGTAATCCTCGGCTACAAAGAGAGTTCAAGGTCAGCCTGGGCTACATGAGACCTTGTCTCAAAAGAAAACAAAACAAAATAATGCAAGTGTTTAGGGAAATAATTCACATTTAATTCACAATGAGTTTTCATTGGATATTAGGGCCTAGACTCAACCCTAGACAGCATGAAAAGAATAAAATTAAGGTTATGTCTGCAAGAAGTTCTTAATCTAGGGAAAAATACAAACGACCAGCAGCCATTTTTTCAGTGTATTTAGCATGTTCTTGTGTGATGGAAAGGCCAAAGAGGAATTTACTTGGGAAAACACACGCCCCTGATGGACCACATTGTTCCACTTTAAACCTAACCTCTGCCATCTGTCCTGTCAACAGCGCTATGTGCTTCTCCTGGGTCTTTGGCTTCATATACTTCATGTTGCTACAACAGAATTCCTGAGCCTGGGAAACTTACAAAGAAAAGAAATATGTTTCTCAATATTCTAGAGCCTGGAAAATTTAAAGCAAGTGGCCTGCCTCTGGTGAGGACCTTCTCACCCAATCATGATGTGTGGAGATTCACATGATGAGATTGTACACAAGAGCAAGAGGGTGGAAACAATAGACTATAAAGAAGAAAGAAGTCACTTTTATAAGAAAACCACTGAGTGATGATGATGACCCATTGCACTCTACTGACTTCATCATCATCTCTGAAGCCCAACCTCTAATCCTGTCACAATAAGGTTAAAGTTCCCAACACATGAGTTTGGGAGAGCAGAAACCATTAAAACTATGGAAACACATAAGCCAAAATCACATTAAAAAAAAAAAAAAAAAAAAAAAAAGCTCCATAGCTGGGCATTGGTGGTGCATGCCTTTAATCCCAGTATTCAGGAGGCAGAGGCAAGCGGATCTCTGTGAGTTTGAGGCCAGCCTGATCTACAGAGCTAGTTCCAGGACAGGTTCCAAAACAATACAGAGAAACCCTGTCTTGAAAAACCAAAGAACAAACAAAATAAAAAACTAAAATATAAAAAAAGCTCCTTGGATCAAATCATCTCATGGCAGAATTCTAAGATAAAGATTTCTCTATATTTTGTTTGCAGGGATGTGATAGCTATTTTTTACTACATCTGGAATTAACTAAAACCCAAATGACAGGATTCTTTCTTAATTAAGTCATTTGAAGTGGGACCTTTGAGGTGGGAAGACACACTGTCCATCTGGACCACACTTTCTGCTGGCAGCGTATATCCGGACAATGGAAGAAGGAAGAGGGTGTGTTTGCCCTTCACCTGTTTGCCTCACCTTGTCAGCACATCCATCCCCTCACTGGCATTGAAGCCAACTTCTTCAGACTCCAATACAGAAGACCAGCTGAGATACCTATTCTTGTGGACTGAACAGCTACTGGATTCTTGGGCCTTTCGGTTCATAGGCAGCCATTGTTGGATTAGCTGGACCATGGCCTGTAAGTCATTCTAATAAATCCCCTTTATATATAGAAAGAGAATCATTCTGTAAGTCCTGTTACTCTAGAGAACTCTGAGTACATAAAAGGGACAGGACAATACCTCCTGCTTCTCAGAAAACATAGAAAAAGAAAAGAAAAACCATACACACACACACCATACTGGAGTGAGAAAATTATGAAATTCTGTTTCTGGAATGCCTTATTCTGCAAAGTTGAGTTTTGTCAGAAAGCTACTTTGCCAGAGTGTAATGAGATTTCAGGCTGTCTGCTCCATCAAGGTGGGAAAGCCTGAGCACTCAGTCTGGGGCCTAAGACCATCTTGTCACCAAGCCATTTGTTAGTCAAGCTCCAACAAGAAGCTTCTCCTCAGTTCTATTTCCCAGCCTTATTCCTGTCACCAAGAAGTCCACACCCTTTTTGTGTGGGCCTAAGTCCAACTCCAGTGGAAAACCACTCAGCATTGTCACTGTAATAAATGTTGGTGAGAAAACAGATGTGGGCATGGGAAAGAGAACAGGACCCTAAGGTCTACTGGGGCATGGGCAGAGATAGGGATCTGATGAAGCAGCAGCACTGTGTTGGCAAAATGCCTGGCTTCATAAACCTGAACTTCTAGGAGCTATCACTGACCCACAGTCACTTGGCCACTTGTCTCTCCATGAGGCTCCCAGATCTGCCCTTCCAGAATCCCAAACCTGGACCAGACAAGAGGACACCATAGATGGTGAGTAGGGACTATCTCACTGCTGCTACAGAAAATCAGGAGACTCTGGTCCAAAGTTAAGACTGCATATGAGCTTTCCCGCTACTGGGCACGCACATCCCTATACTCCTCACCTACACAGTGGCATCATTTTCCTTGGGGTTGCCTATACCTCTCACACAAGGGCTCACATCCCTTGCTCCCCCCTCCAGCTGAGCAGTACAATGAAGTCATTATCAGTACTTGCTGAGACTATGGCAATTGACTCAAGTGTGCCCTCCCTGTAGACTCACCCATCCTTTTCCAAATGCCTCCCTCAGACCTGCCCCCAAACTAGTGTCATTCTGCACAAGCTTAAAATCATCATGAGCCTCTCTCTTAGTTCCGGGGAACAGAAGTTAAATTGCTGCTGGATACCGAATGCTGTGGTGTTGGAATTCCTGGTCCCCAGATGGCATGGTGGAACTACTCTGGGAGGTTGAGCTTCTGATCTCAGCTCTTTGCTTCCCCATCTGCCAACACTGGAGCATGGTGTTCAGTTGGCTCCCACTGGCAGCTTCCACCGCCATAGATAGAGCTGCCCACTGCCGTGATGGACCTCTTCTCCTGTGAGTGATGAACCTCTTCTCCTGTGAGGTGCCTCTGCCAGATATGAGCCATGAGACAAGTAACTAGTACATCAAATGACACATTTTCGTGTGTGTGTGTGTGTGTGTGTGTGTGTGTATGCGCGTGCGATTTGCCTATTTCTTATTTTACATATCAATCCCAGTTCCCTCTCCCTCCCATGCCCCCTAAGCCCTCCTCCCATACCACCACCCCCCAACTCCACAGGGAGGGTGATGCCATCCAGAAGGGATCATCAAAATCTGTCAAGTCATTTTGGAGTAGGGTCTAGGCCCTCCCCCCTGCCTCTAAGCTAAGGGAGTATCCCTCCATGGGGGAATTGTGCTCTCAAAGTCCTTTTCTGCACCAGAGATACATCCTGGTTTAACTGTCAGAGTCCCTTAGACTGCCCAGGCCTTCTAACTGAGACCCACATTCAGGGGGTTTGAGTATAATGCTGGTTTCCCAGCTGTCAGTCTGGGGATCCATGAGCTCCCCCTTGTTCAGATCAGCTGTCTCTGTGGGTTTCTGTAGCCTGGTCTTCACCCCTTTTCTTATCACTCCTCCATCTCTCTCTGCAACTGGATTCCAGGAGTTCAGTCACTGTTCAGCCGAGGGTGTCTGCTTCTGTTTCCATCAGCTACTAGATGAGGGCTCTATGATGGCATATAAATTAGTTATCAATCTCATTATCAGGGAAGGGCATATAAAGTAGCCTTTCTACTGTTGCTCAGATTGTTAGTTGGGGTCATCCTTGTAGGTCTCTGGACATGTTTTAATCTATGCTTTTCTCTAAACCTGTGGGCTACTACCTCCTGCCACACCATATCCTAGTAACTCACCCATACTAACATTCTTGCTGTCCCCCTGAATGGAAGGGTTTAGTCAGTCAAAGCAAAATGGAAATCACCGCAAGGATGCAGTGTTTAAGACAAGAAGACAGGAACTGTAGATGTTGGGAAGAGAGAGAAAGTAAAGGCTGAGAAATTGGGTCAGCAGGTACATCCCCATGGCAGCAAATTCCTCCATGTCTGCTGTCTAGTCTTGGGTCCAGAGGACAACCCCAGGGAAAGCACCCCAATGGTGATCACAGTTTGAGGTGTGGTTATACTGACTTCAAGTTAAATGTCACTCATTCAACTCCCTCCTAGGAAGAAGGACAATGGAGAGGCAGCCCTCCCTGCCAGTAATGCAATGTGGGGCTGGCTGGCACAAAGAGAGGTGTTCCCCTGAAGAAGCCAGTATAACATAAGAATACAAGAAGTGTCATATGAAAATGAAGGGTCATGACCCCCATTCTTCTTCACGCTTGAAGTACTGGACCCCCCACACACACACACACACTGTCTCAGCACTAGTGCCCACTCTTCCTGCTGACCCCCAACTTTTCCATATGAGCTTACCTGCGATTTTACGTCCTCTGGTCAATATTCTTCAACTTTCATTGGTAGTGTTAAGACCCTTCTGTAGACAGACTTTTCTTTCCTGCCAGCCAGTTCCCAAATAACCACACAGAGACTTATTATTAATTAGAAATACTCAACCAATAGCTCAGGCTTGTTACTGGCTAACTCTTACATTTTAAATTTCACTCATATTTCTTATTTACGCTCTGCCTCATGGCTCAGTACCCTTTCTCTCCGTGGCAAGTTCATCTCCTACTTCCTCTGTGTCTCCTCCAGACTTCCAAGACTCCTCCCCTTCCTTCTTCTCTCTTTCTCTCTCTCTCTCTTTTGTCTGCAAGTCCCACCTAATCTTTATCTGCCCAGCTATTGGCCAGTCAGCTTCTTTATTAAACCAATCACAGTGACATATATTCACACAGTGTAAATGAATATTCCACACCCTTCATCTGCATAATTCCATCACTTGTTATAAAAAACTAAACTTGCTTTTTTTTTTTCTCTTCCACAAGCGTGGGTTAAGTGGCTACTTGTGAATAAACAAAGGAACTGGCCTACCGAGTGTAAACCTGGGAGAAACATAAAAGAGTTCCAGAAACGCTACTCTAAGATAGTCACCAGCTAAAAATGATTTGGGGCTGCTGTCCTAACCCATTTTTAATAATTGAGATGGAAGTTTCTCTGAAATTGTCCGATATATTCTACCTGATCTATTTGTCTTTATTCTGTATTGATTTATATACTGCACTGTTAGGAGTAGTTTTCCCACCAGCATGGTCCCACTGCCATGCCGTGCCAGCCCCAAATAACATACTGAGGCACTGTATTAGATATAAAGCTGTTGGCCTGTCACTAGCATTTCTTATTGGCTATCTCTGTCTTAAATATTAACCTGTTTCTATCAATCTAAGTATTTCCATGTGGTCTTTCTTACAAGATAGAGGATCCGGACCTCTGCTCTCTTGGTCCCACATGTTGAATCCCTCTTACATCTTCCTGAATCCTCCTTGTCTCCTAGTCCCGCCTATCTTGCTTTCCTATTGGCAAAAGTGCTTTATTCATTAACCAATAAGAGAAATATATTTCCAGAATGACATCTTCCATCACTGCACTGCAGAACCACATTCCCACCTTCATGCCCACTTTCTCAGTGCCATATCTCAGCACCCTGTCATGGCAACTCTCCCAGAACTGAAACAAATAAATTCTTTGAAGGCTTCACTGAAAATCTTAGCCTGTAGTAAGACTTTGTCCTCACCTGTTGCACTGATCACGCCCATTGGAGGTAGGGACAGGTCTGAACCTTACCTTGGGGGACTAGGTCTGGGACCCTGGAGCATTCTCTTGCTTGCTGGATGGAGGCAGAGAGCGTCTGAAGGCATCCTTGGGACTGGAACCTGCTGGCATTCATCTGTCTCTGTTGTAAGTTATTTCTCCCTGAATGAACATCTATTCAGCAGATCTTTTTTTCCCATCCTTATTTTTCCATGATATCAGCCTATATGGAGCTCCTACAATTTATTTCATTGTCTGCAAAGAATTTCAATGTAAACTGCAGCAAGATAGGAACATAATGTATTTCTTCAGCCACCTTGTGTGCTTTTGAAAACTTCACTTATTTTAGGCGTGTTCCCTCCTAGATGGGCCTGGCTCCTGTCCAGATCCATGTCTTCAAAGGATATTACGAACTTATTACAAAATCACTTACTTAGTGAATCATTAATGGTCTTAATAAAGCCATTTAGGAGAGGGTTGATCGGTATTGTATGGGCTTCTTGGGGCATGGAGCCATTTTAGGAGAACACCATGTAACATCAGAAGCTCAGAAAAGAACTGTTATAGCAGAAGCAGTAACAGGCGATGTCTCAGTGGCAGCATCCCAGATCTGCTGCTATTGTCATCCCCAAAGCCAGAGTCTGGTGGCCATGGTGACTCTGTAACCCAGTACTTAGAATCTCTTCTCTGCAAGCTGAACTCAGTGATCACAGGAAACAATTTCAGAAAAAATTAAAACATAGTTGTTGTTTTTTAAGGGGCCATATTCACATACATATATAAAGAAGAAACAGACATCTGTGCATCAGAAGCTGACAGAGAAAACATATCAGGTTACTAAGGCTATTAGTTTACTAGGTGCTGGAGATATCCAATGATGGGAAGTAAAGGTACCCTACCTTTTGGGTTTTTATTGCTGTGAAGAGACTCCACGACCATGGCAACTCTTAAAGGAAACATTCTACTGAGATGGTGGCTTATACGCTGAGGTTCAGTCCATCACCATCATAGCAGGGAGCATGGCGTCCTGCCGGCAGATGTGGTACTGGAGAAATATTCAAGTGTCCTACATCTTGCAGGCAACAGGGAGTCTACTGACATTACACTAAGGGAAACTTCAGGAAGAAGCCTCAAAGCCCGCCCCCACTGTGACACACTTCCTCCAAAAAGGCCACCCCTCCTAGTAGTGCTACCCACTTTGGGGGCCACTTTCTTTCAAACCACACATGCCCTACATAGGGGAGGCCTGGATTTAGGTTTATTGCTTGAGTATGAATATGTAGGGAGTTCGCAATTTCAAAAAGCTGGAGCTGCAAGTGAGACTAGGGCTTATATGAAAACAAGCTACAACGTTAGGGACAGCAGGGATGAAAAGGAATGGGCTAACGAGGCAACTGACTCAGTGACATATTATCATAAGATAGGCTCCCAGACCCATCAGCATAAAGACACTGTGCTGGGGCCTAAATGGAAGCAATTTAAAAGCTGCTGCACAGAACAGAATACGCAGGGAGGAAAATGGACAAAAGAAGAGAGAACGAGTATGTGATACCATTTCAGATATATATTGTATAATCAAAATTTTAAAATTAAGAAAAGGAAACAAAGGAATCAAGATTTGGGATAATAGAAAGTAAGAGCAGATTCTGAAATCAAATTTAAAATAGGAATTGTTAGGATCTTCAAAAAGAAAAAAAAAAACTATTCATGAAGAGTTCAGTAAATTGTGAATTAAAACAAGTAAAATATAGAACAAGAACAGGTAGATTGTGGTAATTTTAATGTAACTGGCCCCCATAATCTCATAAGGTGTGGCACTATTAGGAAGTGTGGCTTTGGTGGAGTGAGTATAGCCTTGTTGGAGTCACCATGGGGCTGGGCTTCGAGGTTTCCTATGTTCAGAATACTGCGCAGAGTGTCAGTTGACTTCCTGTTGTCTGTAAGATGTAGGACTTTCAGCTATTACACATCTGCCTGCACACCTCCTTCATAATAATGGACTGAACCTGTGAAACAAGCAAGCCACTCACTTAAATGTTTTCTTTAGTTGCTGTGGTCATGGTGTCTGTTCACAGCAACAGAAACCCTAACTAATACAGATATAAAAAGAAAACAACTGGGAATTCTGGTTATAAGAAGTATAGTGTATAGTATATCATTACAGTTGAGGCTAGCCTCAACTACATAGAAACCATGAGGGAGAGGGGAGAGAAGGCGAAAAAGGAAGGGCAGAGTGTTTGGATTCAAAAGCTTAGTAGGTAAAATTTACCCTCTTTGAAGTATAACAATTTCAGTAATTGAAAGATGATATTAAAGAATTTACCTAGAATATAGCATAAAAATTGAAGGAAGCAAAGGAATACGCAATAGCAGTTAAAAGAGTTAGAAGAGATACTGTGAGTTCCTGATGTGTGTCTTGTGAGGAGTTCAAGGGTGGTCTTAGAAGGAAGTAAAGACCAGCTGTGGTTTCACACCTTTAAAACCAACACTGTTGACACAGGCAGGAGGATCTCTGTGAGTTCCATTAACCCTGTCTCAAACACACACACACACACACACACACACACACACACACACACACACACACACACACACGACTCTCAAAGTTACCTTGACTACCAATGAAAAAAGGTAAGTGTGAACAAACAACAAGAAACATTTTGTAGAAAAAAAATTTGCGAAGAGGGAACTTTAAAAGCTACGGAAGAAGAAAGACAGGAGACCCAAAAGGAGACACTAATTCCCACCTGCAGCGAATGAGAAAATAGCAGAGTAGCTATTGGTGGTGGTGGCAGATTAATCCCAACCTTCAGGAGGCAGAGACAGGAAGATCTCTGTGAGTTCAAGGCCAGCCAGGTCTACAGGGCTACACAGAGAAACCCTGTCTCAAAAAAAAGAAAGAAAGAAAGAAAGAAAGAAGGGAGGGAGGGAGGGAGGGAGGGAGGGAGGGAGGGAGGGAGGGAGGGAGGGAGGGAGGGAGGGAGGGAGGGAGGGAGGGAGGGAAGACCTTTTTACCACACTGAAGTAAAACAGCTATCAACCAGGACTTCTATACCTAGATAAACTATCATTCACAACAATGTAAAGTCAATGATGGGGGAGGGGGGGAGTAACTTTGTTACTACTCACATAGCCAAAGAAAACAAGATTTTCCAATATGTCTTCTTTGTTACTAGAAGAATTATAAACCCAGAAATAAACAAATGTCCCCAAACAGAATTGTTTTGCTTGTTTAGTAAGTTAGGGTTTGAAAGAGAATTTTTGAATGCCCTGTATTCTCAGTTTCTCTAAGATACACCCATTCACTTACATCATCTTTTTTATATTAATAATTAATTATATGACCCCACCTGGTTTACAAAAGGTAAGTCAGCATTTTAAATCAATGAGAGACACAAAGTTGAAGTTGGGCCAAGTGGAGTGACTCTTGGGGTAAGTAAATTTTCCTGGGGAGATTATTAAAATCAGATCCTGAGTAGTATCAGGGTTTCTGAATCTGAAGGTTAAAAAAGGCTGGGGAGGGGGTATTTCTGATCACTCTGGTGCAATGTCTAACATGCTGACTGGGAGGGGAGAAGAGGAAAAGTAAACTGAGGCAGCAACTCTGGGGGAATCTGACCACCGGACCTGAAGCCACCAAGCTGGGAAAGGTTCGGGTTGGAATGATCAATTAGGACTGTTTTAATTAATGAATGAATGCTCGTTTGCTGAGTCTCGCAGTGCAGAGCATTATGGTCTAATTCTGCCAGATTTAGGGGTGACAGATTATCTTCTTCTCCTGGCCTGGGTTCCCTCAACTATAAAACAAGGTTACATCAGTCCCGGCTGACTCTTAAGTCACCCGGCTTTCTGAGTTAAGAGATGGGGACATGGGCATTAATTAATTTCATCTCTATGCTCTATTGGAAGAAGAACTCTTCTTATGCCCCTGGGAGGGCCAGGAAAAGTACCAACTAGAGAGATGCCTCCTCTGAGTTGGGATTCTGTTTGGGCCCTGCCTTGAAGCCTCAAGGCTGCACACAGCAGCCCAGGTGTTATAACACATTGCCCCCCTCCCCCTGCCCTCCTCCCCCAGTTTCTACCTTCCTGTGTTTTATTCCCTAGCAAGAAAATTAGCAAATACAGCAAAGGATGAGTAAAGGTAGTGGTCTCCTTGCAAATGACCTTCATGGTTGCACCAGTGACGTCAAAACACTTTGAATCTTTAAAGAATAAAAGAAATTTGATTTCCAAGCTAAAAAGGAAAGCACGTGGACTCAACTCCAAGCTCCAAATCCAGGAAGATGGGGTCCCTATGAAGACCCACAAGAGGAATATGTAACAAGACAATCCTCTGAGAGCAACTGGACTCAGAGCTTTTAGAAACTGCCTTCCGTCAAGCATGGATTTTCCCCAGCGGTGAACAGCTGAGAGGTCATCCCTACTGCTGGACCCCACCACGTTTGCAGTATCCACCATAGGAATCTCTATTTGTCCTGGTGTTCTTTTATCAACATTTGGGTTACCCCTGCACCGCAGACTCCAAGCTGTCCTGTTGAAAAAGCTATTCTGCAAGTACCGAAATGACTAATCTCAAAATGGGTGTTAATTGGCCCTTCATTGATTCTGAACATGATAAACTAATATTTCTTTTCCTCGATTGTTGAGGTTTGACCCTCACTGCCAGTCCAAAGTCCAGGGACCTTCTTGCTTAGCTTGGTTTTATTTCCCTCCCTGTCCCTTTCCAGCCTGTGTTTTAGGCAAGGGGAAAGTACGCAGCCAGAAGTACACTGGATCTTTCTCTCACCTCATCTGACAGTAATTACAGGGTGTTGAGCCCTAAGTAAACTAGGCTGTACAGTGTCTTCAGGAAGAGACGACTTAGGAAGGAAGCTTGTCTGTCACTCCTGAGCTCTTCCTCCTCAGCACAAAATTGTTCCATTACCTAATAAATGCTCTTACTGCCTCTGGCCCCAAACCTAGTTAACTGTGGCCCAGTTTCCCTGGGTGTTGGCCGAGGACTTACCTGGGCTCGAGAGCCAATCAACAAACGACCCACACTGATTCTTTTCGTTATCTTTGTTCTCATCTCCCATTTCCGTCCTAGAACCATATCACACTGTCTGTGCAGATTCTACAGGTTTCCTGCCACTGAGCAAGACTTTTCTGACTGTAAGTGAAGTGACATGATTACAGGACATAAGAAGGCCAAGAGCTGCCCTAGAACTGTCGTGCAGGGACACATTGCCCCTGGGTTCCACTCTGTCTCTTGTCCTTGAAGCTGTCACCCCCTACCACCATTTGACAAAAGCAGTTTTGGTGTTGGAGGCAAAGGATTGGATTTATGTGTAAGGCTTATGTTGGTTTTCAGTTGAACGGATGGCCCTCAGATTCCAGAATTTGCCCTGTTAAACCAGGCTGGCCTGGAGCTCACAGGGATCCATCTGCCTGCTTGTCTCCTGAGTGCTAGAATTCAGGCATGCGCCACCACGCCTGCCTTTCAGTGCCATTTCTAGTGCCTTTCCATCTTTGTCCTTGCTTAGAGCCCCCTGTAAAGGAGAATTTAAAGAGTGGATTTTGCAGAGTGGTAGAATCTTTTCCTTCAAAGTTTTTATGAGAGACACAGTATTAACATGGACTCCTAAGACCTCCCGGCACTGCATGAACCTCCTTCTGGGCCTGCCTGCCAAGTCGCCTCTGGTAGAACTGGCCTGGAACCCTTGAGAAGGTCAGGAGACAGGATGCAGGGTTTATGACACTATCTGAACTGGAAGCAGAGATATCTGCTTTATACTGGGAACCCACTGCTCAGACATTACGTCACACCACAGCAGAGTGAGGCAGTGGTGCTCTGTTGTGAATGGCTTCTGCTAACAACTTGACATTTGGTTCCCAGCCTTTGGTGATATTCTTGTCACTGGGCCAAAGGCTTCATCAAAGGAATGATTCCACCACAGCCTTTTTTTTTTTTTTTTTTTTTTTTTTGTTATTCATAGTAATAATTATGGGCTTCCTATAAGCAACCACTGAGCCAAAGCCATAAAACAAGCAAAAATTGGCCCAACCTTTCTAATGGCTCATCTCCCTCAAGATCATTTTAAGTATTCAGCATTAATCATTCGATAAATTCTCAGGGAACCATTTCTATGGGTGTGGAAATAAGCGGTGTGTTTGGTTTGTTAGGGATGATGAATTCAACACATCCCTGCCCTCAAGGAATGCACCAGACTACATAGAGGATAGATACAGGTATTTTTAAAAATGGATCTTCCTAAGTACTGTTGGGAAGAGCCAAGAGGAGATGGAAGGCTAGTCACTACCTAAGACAGCCGAGGAGAAATTGCACCTTTCTGGGTGTCTTGTGTTCATGAGTGAGAGATTTGTTTCCACCCACTGGAACTCACTGAGTCTGTGAACTCTTTCTGGTCTCCATACCATTTGGGACTATGGCAAAACCTCATTGGTCTACTCTTTATACCATTTTCATGAAAGGCAAAAAAGAGAACAGAGACATCTGACATAGTTTAGAATAACATCCTTCCTTAGGCTGGAATCTGAAGTGTTCCCTACAGGGGTGGAGTGGGTATCCTGAAGGCTGAAACCATTTAGGAGTCCTGGCTAGGGAATTAGGTGGCTAGAGGCCAGCTTCTGAACCTGTCCCTGGTTCCAACTTGTTTCCTGACCTGCCACCATGTGAATGAGCCATGGCTGAGTGTTCCTGCTAGCAGAATGCATTCTGAGATACTGGTATTGATTTCTCCGCAACAAATGACTGGAACCCTATCTTCAGTCTACTTTTCTGCTGACCAAACACAAGTTGAATTCTTCATCCCCAACAAACCAAACACATTGTTTATTTCTACACCCATAGAAATGATCCCACATTTCAGTCCATTGTGTAGGGAAGTCAGGGCAAGAGCTCAAGGCAGGAACTAAAGTTTAAACCACAGAGGGATGCTGCTTACCAGGCTTGATTCCCTGGTTTTCTTCATCCCTGTCTAAGGATGGTACCACACAGAGTGGGCTGAGCCATCCTGCATCAATCATTGGTCCAAAAAAAAAAAAGACCATAAATGTGCCCACAGGCCAATCTAATGAAAGCAAATCCTCAATTGATGTTTCCTCTTCCCAGGTGACTCTAACTTGTTGAGGAAAAACTAACCAGCACAGGCCCTTTGAAACCATAAACCAAAACGAATCTGTCTTTCTCCTAGTTCTTTCTATCATCAAGTGCCAGTGAGGTAGGGAGTAATGAATACATTTAAGAATGGGCCTCTCCAGCCACTTGAATTCTGCTGAGGGTCCTGGAGAATCAAAGTCCTCAGCTGTCTTGTCTCTTTACTGTAACCACCCCACCCCACTCTCCCATCCCCCCACTCCCCACCCCCTACCTCAACCCCCATCCCCCACTCCCCACCTCCCACCCCCTCACCCCCACACCCCAGTCTGCAATACACTCTCAGCACTCACCTGAGGACTAAAACATTTCCCTGGGACCTCCTCTGACCCCTCTACTCAAGAGAGGCCTTCCCACCTGTCACTTGTCCTGGACAGCAGCCTGTCTGTCTCACTGGGAACATCCATGACACCTTATCATTGGTCTTCCAAGCTAGACTGTGGCTCCTCTAAGGCATGGTCATTTCTGTCTGGTTCACAGTGATAACCCTGTCATCATTGTGATAACACACAGATATTGTGATAACAGTGTGATAGCCTTGTATATGCATGTGGAGAACTTGCCCGGGAAAGGGTAAGAGATGATGGTACACTTTTACCCCATTCAAAAGTAAACACATTCTCAAGTGTAGGAAGTGCATGCTTGAAGAAGCCAGGAAATAAAGGAAGACCCTGCCCTGTGTGCAGGCAGATTGATTGGCCAGGGTGGGCAGTCAGGGGTCCTGAAATTATCCCCTCAACGGGGAGACGCTAACAAAGAAGGTGCTTAGCAGGGCTGGAGATGTAGCTCATTAGCCTAGTGCTCCCAAAGCCCTGAGTTCAATCCTCCTCACCACATAATTGGTGGTACGTGCTTGTAGTCCCAGCAATCAGAATGTGGAGGCGGCAGGGGCAGAAGCTCAAAATCATCCTTGAGCTCATAGCAGTGGGGAGGGGACAGACACCAGCAGAGACACGGACACCAGCAGAGACACGGACACGAACACAGGCAGAGACGACAGATGAGAAGAGGCAAAGCCGCGTATGCCTAAACCTGGCAGCTTCCACGGGTACCTCAACTCAACACAGCCTCTGTGCCACCCTACAGCCCCTAGAGTTGGTTGCCTAAGCCTTAGAGCAACCCCACACTAGTTTGAAACACACAGAAAACAACAGGGCTGACTGTCTCCGGGAGACTGAGGAATACAGTGGCATTTTTTCCGTTAATCGGCAGGAAGCGCAGCTCCTGTTTGGGACAAGAGAGGGGAAAGGCACTGAAAGCCATTTATATCTGAAACTGTTTAGCGGCCCGTGGGAAATTCACCAGCTCTAATTCACAGCAGACCCCGTTCTTTTTTTTTTTTTTTTTTTTTTTTTTTTTTAAATCAGCCTCGTTCTGTTTCCTGTTAAAAAAAAAAAATCCTCCCAATCCATTAGATTCTCCCAAGGGTTCAAGGGTTGATAAGGCTTGGAGTCCTGCATATCTTATGAGAAGTAATCAAAACTCCTAATTAAAGTTTTGTTCTCACAGTCAAGCCTTGAACCTTTGGCTCCACGGTTAATTCATTTTGATCTCCAGCCAAAGGATAATTGATGTGTGTGGGAGGAGCTATTATTAGAAGTTATTAATTATGGTGTCTGCTTTGGAAAGGGAAAGTAGTTTTTGCTGTAGCAATAGCTCAGAGTCTGTTGTGCATCCCTGCATGCCAGACACCCAGCTGAGACCCAGGTCGCACCTGGCAGTCAGTGTAAGGTGACTGAAGCCCAGCCTGGACCCATCAGCATTGGCTCATCAGCTAACCTGGCGAGGGAGAAAGGGAAGGCTTGCCAAATAGGTCACTGAACCTACGATTCGAAGCTGGAAGTAGACCTGACATGGACAGCTTGGTAATTTTCCTCATTTTAAGCAGAGAGCTCATATTCTGAGGTCTGGAGGGCTGCCTGAGATCCGCTCTCCATCAAACAAACTGTACAGCACAAACGAAGGCAGAGACGAGCCACCTGCTTACTCCCCAAGGCAGACTTCATTTTTCCTAAGTCAGAATACTTGTCACACCACAGGTCCAAATATTTGCAATCGAAGGCAGTCCTACAAGGCCGGAATGCAGGGTCAGGGCAGACATTCACATAGGAGTCTGTGCATTGTCACCTAATTCTCAGCTTCTGGCATCCCTGAAAGCCACTCCAGCATCTCATGTAACCTGGAAGAACAAACATTTTCTAAGACTTTGAAAAAATGGATTCAAGTCATCCTCCTGCCTTGGGTCTTCTCCAAAGCTGATGCTCCTGGCCTGAGCCAGCCAGAAAAAAATGGACTTTATAGAATTTAAGTATTGCAAAATGTCACTAGAAAATGTAAACTGTGGCAGGATCTGAATGCTCCCAAGCCTGACCCAATTGTAATTTAGAGGAAGAGACACTCCCAATTCAAACATTGCTGCAGTGGTTGTCTCAAGTCTTTCCATTTCTTTTCTTTTCTTAACAAGAATGAAAGTTCTACTTTTGAGACCTTTGGAGACCACGTGGCAATTTCTGGAAAGTAAATTCTCTTTTTCTGCAACCAAGCGTCAGTCATTATGCAAAGCCAGTTCTTGCTAGCTAAACATCTATCGTGTTTGTAAAGAGATTTGCTTTGGTTTTATTTTGTTTTGCGGGATGGGGAAGCGGTACAAATAGTCAGAAGGGAAACTCTTGCATGGGAGCAGCAGCAGCCATTGAGAGCCCGAGAGGAGTCTGGCCCAATGGTAACCTCACACCATTCTCCAGGGCTTCTCAAAGATCCCTCCATCTTGGGAACTAGCGGTGACCCGGAACAAGAAGGAAAGGTAATAGCACATGGGTACCCTCATTGATCAAGAAGCAATTCTGTGCTTCCTCTTTCTTTTCAGCCCTCACAGGCAGCTTACCCAGCACCTGGCCTGTCCTCCAGTGTTGACACACTCTCTAACCCCGACAGACAATAGGCTGTGGGGCGGAAGAAGAGATGGAACTTGGATAATGTACATGGCCAACCAATTGATCTTCTTATTCTCTTCTGCCACACACCAGTGATTTCTCTGAAGACAGAATCTTATGTATCCGGGCTGGCCTGGAACTCACTGTGTAGCTGGGAATGACTTTGAATTTTTGATCCTCCTGCTTCCATCTCCCAAATGCTGGGATTATAGCCATGAACCACCATGCCTGGAGTCAAATCAAGGGCTTTGTACAAGCTAGACCAGCACTATGCCAGCTGAGCCACTCCCCCAGTCCCATTTATATATTTTAAATGTGTAGTTTGAATTTAAGTAGAATCACTTTGTAGCATGCTTTTATACCTATTCCCCAACAATGCAACTCGTGTTTTTTCTACCTGAGCTATAAGTAAGATTGAATGGCTCTCCAGACAATGCTGTAATGAAGAGGGCACCCCAGTAAGACACAAGGGGCAGGGGTCTGGACTTTGACTAAGTGATAAAAGCACCACTTTCCATTGTGGGAGTGGCACTATTAGGAGGTGTGGCCTTGTTGGAGTAGGTGTGGCCTTGTTGGAGGAAGTGTGTCACTATGGGGGTGGGCTTTGAGGTCTCATATATGCTCAAGCCATGCCAGTGTCTCAGTCCACTTCCTGTTGCCTGTGTAAGATATAGGACTCTCAGTTGCTTCTCCAGCACCACATGTGCCTGCATGCTGCCACGTCCCACCAAGATGATAATGGACTGAACCTCTCAACTGTAAGCCAGCCACTCTAATTAATGTTTTCCTGTACAAGAGTTGCCGTGATCCTTATGTCTCTTCACAGCAATAGAAACCCTAAGACAACCATCAACCCTACAGCCCCCTTCCTACTCTTCTCTCCCCTTCCTCCTCTCTGTAGATAGAGGCACTGAATTCACTGACTCCTTTGGACATAAAACTGAAGCCAGCTTTTTTCAATGGATGCCCCACATGCTTTATGTTTGCGGGAGAGAGGGGTTGTTTTGTTTTGTTTTTGGCTCAAATTCACCTATGAGGTTCTGTGAGGAGGGATCTGGACTGTTTCACTGTTGGGAGAATCTAATTAGTTGCTTTTTAAGCTTCTCAATTCTCTGGCTCTCAGTGAAAGCAGAAGGCAGGGTGCTTGTCCTCTTCCTAGTTTGCTCATCTGCACCCTAGCTCCCCAACCCCAAGGTCACTGACACCCCTGTGGAGTGAAATAGATGAAGGAGAAATAATTGCAGAATCAGTGCCATACAGCTTTCATTGGCTTTCCTGGGAACTCTCTACCTGTGAGCAAAGGAGTTGTGGAAGAGTTTTAGGAAACCTCTCCTGGGCCAGCAAGATGGCTCAGTGGGGAAGGCATTTACCTCCATGATGGGTGGCCTGAGTTAGATCCCCACAATCTTCTACCCCACAGGGTAGAAGAAAGGAACTTACTCTTGCAACTTTCCCTATGAATCTGTATACACACACACACACACACACACACACACACACACACACACACACCTCATAGTCAATGAGTCAACTGATGAATATTTTTTAAAAAAAGAAAAAGAATGCCAAGAATGGTGGTGCACGCTGCAGAGGTCTTACTTAGCCTCGCCAGGGAAGCCGAGCTGGGTCTGAGCAAAGGGAAGTGTGCTCCTCACCCATTCCCCAGCCCCCAAGATTCCCAGAGACAATCAGGCTCAGCAGGGAGTCTAGTCAAGCAGGAACTCATTTATTGTACCATAGCAGGCATCTTTTAAAGGAAAAAAAATCACAGAGTAGGAAAGCAGCCAGCCAATGGTCAGCCTATCACATGCCTAGGCGGCCTTATGCTTTACCTAGTGATCACAAGCTATTCATGCAGAGACCTCATCTGGTTCGATCTGGACAACCAATCACCTTTTTCTGTAAACAGCTCAGGACTCGCCTTGGCGCCATCTTTGACTAGCTTGTGTGCTCTACACACACCTTTAATCCCAGCACTCAGGGGGCTAGAACATGCCAGCCAGTATTCCAGCCCTGTTTCTGCCTGCCTCCCAGACACTGGCCAGTTGCCACCAGGACAGGAGCTCTGCATTTCTTTCCATTAGCACCCGTATCCCAAGATGTATCAGATACCCATCCATCCTTCTGAAGAAGATGATGACCATGACGAGGCACCGTCCAGGGGAGATTCGGGGTGGTCAGAAAGCTTGAGGCCAGGACTGGTTCAGCTCCCTGACACAAGAGGGGGGCACTGGGTAGGGCTGGTTAAATATGCCTGATGATGAGAGTTGCTTAGACACAGAAACGGAGATCTAGAAATATCAGTTGAGGCCCTTGACCCATTGTTTTCTTGCCAGTCTGGGAAGCAAGAAATGTGCAGATAAAATATATAAGTGGGAATGCTGTAGATACCACCCCAATGGAAATCTCATCGACACAGTGAACTTGAACGTGTCCACAACGGCCCCTCTGTTTCCCCAGGAACTCAGCACATTCTTTCCACTCTCTTCCTAGTCCTCCTTCCAAGAGTGGCTCTTCTCAGCACCTGCAACAAGCCAAGCTGAGCCGATTTCTCCCATCTGAAGCCCTTTAGCCCATGCCTTTCATGTCTGTCTTCCTCCCGAGTCAACCACCAGCATCTCAGGCTGAGCCCAGACTCCAGCTGCATTACCCACTTCTCTGCAATCACATCCCTTTCTTGGCTACCACTGCCATCTGTGGAGGGGGAACCAAAATGCCCTCCTTGCACCCTTCTGTCTTTCTGCTCCCATCACTCTCTTGGACGACTGCAATGACTCCTTCCCAGACCCTCTGCCTCTACTTAATTTCTCCCCTATTGCCCACACAGCAGGCAGAGTGATTTTTGGTTTAGGGCTTTTTGTTTTAAGATTTATTTTTATTTTATGTCTGTGAGTGTTTTCCCTGTATGTGGACATGTACACCACATGCATGCCTGGTGCCCACAAAGGTCAGAAGAGGACATTCCATCCGGAACTGGAGTCGTGGATGATTGTGCACTACTACACCGTGTCGTGGGATATTTGATCGCACTGTGGCACCCCGAGACTGTATTTAAAAAGTTAACCTTGAACTGGGGCGGAGCCAGCGACTGGCTGACTGGATTTAGCCATAAAGAAGTCAGGAACATGGATAGAGAAGATGCACAAAAAGGTGTAGGGAGGGGCGTAGAGATCTTGTACTCCTTTCTATCTGGGAAGTGTGGAGAGAAGGTCAGCTGGCTGTTTCTCCACTGCTTTTTTGATCTGTCAGGTTTTCACCCCAATATTTGACTCCTGAGTCTTTATTGGTTGTAGAGAGCTGAGTAGTGCCACGCCTTAAAGTGGCACTGGCTTCTACCTTACACCTTCCCGCTGGTAAAGACTCTCTGGGTAAACAAGCCCTTAATTGGTTAAGTCTGTTCAGCCAGTCTACTTCAGCATTAGAGTAGCCTATCTGCAGGGTCCACGTGGCTCACTGGGGTTGGTTAGCTCAAGGGTATTTAAGCCTGTGCAGGGGTCCCCCCCCCCCTCTCTCCCTGCAGGCCAGAAGCAACAAGTTTAAAGGATCCTGATTAAAACTGCATGAAGAAGATCTACCCGGAGTCGCATCTTCCTTGCTGGTGAGGGCAGGCGCGTACAATTGGTAATAGAGTATCTTAGATAAACAGGTCAATGGGTGCTGGGAACTGAAGGCACAGCCTCTGCAAAAGCAATAAGCACTCATAACTGCTGAACCGTTGCTCCTGCCCTCAGAGTGATCACTTTAAAGTAAGTTGGAGTATGTCATTGCTTAGTTCAAAATCCTCAAAGGTCTGCTACTCCAACACCTACACTTAAATCTAAAGCTTGCTACCTGAAGTGCAAGGCCAGCCTGCACGCTCTGTGCCCATGTCTCTCAGTCCCTCCATCCTTACCCAGGAGATAATAATAACACTCTACCTCTGCTCTCTAGGGCTTTCCTCCGATAGTATTTATCCACTGGCCTGTGTCCACATCTAACCAGGCATCTACTTAGTACCCTGTTCTGCATCAGGGAGATGGCCTGGTCCTAACCTCAAGCTTTCTGGACACCCTGAATCCAAGTAGTATTTACCTTGCTTGATCCATTCTCAGGATAGTGGGGTTTCTAGTCCCTTCATCTAGAAAATGCTCACCCAAGAACTTTCTCACAGTTGCTATTTCTGATAACAGATCTTAGCTTAAATGTTACCTCTTCAGAAAATCCATTACTAAACAGCCAATTCAAAATAGCCCATCAGCCCCTCTCAAACCCATTGCTGCTGAATCTTTTTTAATTTTTATTTTCTGTGTATGTGTTTTGCTTGTATGTATGTGTACCATGTGCCTGCCTTGTAAGGGTGTAAGATCCCCTGGAACTGGAGTTATAGATGGTTATGTGTCACGTGTGGTTGCTAGGAACTGAACTCACATCCCCTACAAGAGCAGCAAGTGCCAAGTTATTTCTCCAGCCCTGCCACTGAATTTTCATTGGGGCACTTGTCACAAGATGTCCTCCGCATTCCTGAGTGATGTGACTGCCATTCTCCTACTGCCATGTATGCACACACATGCCTGCGTATGCATTCTCTCTCTCTCTCTCTCTCTCTCTCTCTCTCTCTCTCTCTCTCTCTCTCTCTCTCTCTCTCTCTCTCTCTCTCCTAGCATATAAGCTTCTTTCCATTCTTTGTTCCACTGCATTTTGTTACGGTAGGTTTCTCCCCGCCGGCCTCCCGGACCTGCCGCCATGGTCCTGCAACCACGTGTGCCCCAAATAACACTCAGAGACTCTGTATTTGATACAATCCTGTTGGCCAATTACCATTATTGTTTAAGGACTAGCTCTGCCTTAATTATTAACCCATTTCTACTTATCTAAGTATTTCCACGTGGTTGTCTTATGGGGAGCCGCGAGGCAGGCTTCCTGCTTCTTCCAGGGCTACATCTCGACCCCGCCTTCCACTTCCTCTTTCCTCCTCCTAGTCTCCTAGCCCCGCCTATCTAGTTTTCTATTGGCCACAGTGCTTTATTAACCAGTATGAGAAACATATTTACAGAATAACATCTCCCATCAGCATTTCCTCATGTCAAAGAAGGATCTTAGTTAATATTCACTGTATAAATGTGTCCAATATAATATAATTTTCCTAACTAGGAAATGGTACCATCAATGATCCATACTAAAGTGTTTCAAAAGGGAAAGAAAGCTGTATGAGCCAGCTGGGCCAGAGAGGCTGCATGAAGGCCATAAGACATGATGAGCCATTACAGAGGATTAGGACTTGAGCAAAGAAACAAGGAAGACCCCATACTTCTGACATGAGTTGGTACAAGGACAAGCCACTTGTACCAGGGATGCGAGTCCACAAGTAATGGGCACGGTACCTCTAAAGGCATCTCCATGGATTCCAAGAGAAGGGGAGTGCAAAGAGGACCCTGCCCTCAGCTTCAGGAGTGGGAGAGCCACACAGGCTAAAGGTGGAAGAGGAGCTCAAGCACTAAGAACAAAGAATAATCTCTCTGGAGAGCTGAGCAGCAGGTTGGAGCTCAGGGACACAGGGGATCTGAGCAGGGAGACAGCAATCTGGATGTCAGTACCCAAAACATGATGCACATGTTGCATAGGGTGGAGCAGCAGGGACTATGTTAGGAGGAATGAGGCTTTGGCCCGATGGTGTCGTTAAAAAGAAGGAAGTCTGTGAGGGTTTACCGCAACGTGCGGGCGGAAGAGTGTGAAGAGACCCAGGGAGACCACGTTTAAGCTATCCAAGGATGGAACGCCAAGGGAGCAGGGCTCGCCAGGATGCTCTCTGTTGTGAGAACGTGAAGAAGGGAGAATGCAGGATGATGGGAGATGTGATTCTGTATATATGTTTCTCATACTGTTAATAAAGCCCTGTGGCCAATAGAAAACTAGATAGGCGGGGCTAGGAGACTAGGAGGAGGAAGAGGAAGTAGTAGGTGGAGTCGAGATGTAGCCCGGGAAGAAGCAGGAAGCCTGCCGCGCGGCTCCCCGATAAGACGACCACGTGGAAATACTTAGATAAGTAGAAATGGGTTAATGATTAAGGCAGAGCTAGCCCATTAACAATAATGGTAACTGGCCAACAGGATTGTATCAAATACAGAGTCTCTGAGTGTTATTTGGGGCACACGTGGTTGCAGGACAATGGCGGCAGAACCAGCGGCAGCCGGCGGGGGAAACCTGCTGTAACATAATGGAAAGCAGATCTCTGTGATTTCAAAGTAAACCTGGTATGCAGTGAATTCCAGGACAGATAAAAGTTACACAGAGAAACCCTGTCTCAAAATATGTAAAAATAGAAGTAGAAGAAATAGAATAATAAAAAAGCCACGTAAAGATGGAAAACACAGAGAAATTTTGGATACTATACGTGCTTCTGTTGTCTTTAAATTATTTGATTGCTGAGAAAACAACTACTGATAAAAGAAATGCTGCTGGATTAATTCAATTTATATATTTTAAAAATGCTTTGACTCCAAATTTTAAGACTAAGGACAAGTTACTGGGGAAAAGGATTTCTATTTTTGTTTCCACAGAAAATGAAAAGCTATGGATTTCTTCCAGACTTATATGGTTTGATCAAGCCAGACCCCCAGAAACAGCTCCCCAGGTGATCCAACATTCAAAGCAGTTGAGACAAAGCCTTGCAGACTACAGCCAAGATTTCTGCATCTTCTTTGGAACCCCTATGACAGCGCCCCCTATCAGCAGGAAGTAGTTTGGAAAGAACGACGCCCAGATTCCCAAATATTGTTTATAATGTTTGTTTTCATTTAAATGGGCTTGGTAATAACTGGTTAATAACCACAAGCAATCTTTTTAAAGGTAAAAAGGGAATTATGGCATAGATATGAATACTTTGCTTTGGAATGGATTTTCTTTTATTGATACAATTTAAGGTCAATTTTATGATATGTATATTTCTCCTCTTGTTTAGGTATTATAGCTCATTGAAAAATGTAATGTATAATTTAGTACAGATTAGAGAGTTACCTATAATAGTCAAAACTTAGAGTTAAGTTAGTTAGGATTTCTATATATACATGGATATATTTGAGATGACTAGGCATTCTTCAAACCTTTCAAAGACCTACAGAATATGGCATTTAAAATGGTTTAGGGATTTTCTTGACAGTGAGGCACAACTGCTCCTGGTAACACCACCTGCATCAAAAAGGAAGATGGACATTGAAGAAACTCGTTACGAAGTTTGCTCCTCGGGATTTCCGGACAGTGACTCGCAACTTCAGTGGTGGCAGAAGCTGGGTAACTCTGGCTTAGATGGCAGAAGCTGGGCAACTCTGGCTTACAGGTAGGATGTAGGCACTAAAGGATAGGTTAAAGAGGGAGAAATGTGTTTTCTGTGTTCTGTAAGGCAGTGGGCAGGTCACTGATTAATGAGAGGAAACAGAAGGGGAGGTTAGAGGGGCAGAAAAGTGCAAGCCCAGCTGCTATGGAGACAGTGCTGGAGAATAAATTACCAGGCATGGTGTTTATTTGAAAAGTAAAAAATTATCTATGCATATATATAAAATGCCAAACATACACATTCATACATATGTACATACATGCATACGTGCATACATACAATCTCCAACCAGTTGTTCATTCAGCAAATCTTTGCTGAGAATTTTCTGTGCACCAGGCTCTGTCCTAAGCAAAAAGATATCGCCTTGAACATCACCTCGAATATAGCCCATGACCTTGTGTAGCTTGTAGAGGTGGTTGGGATGACAATGCTATCCATGATCCTTTCTTATTGGCAAAGCACTTTCGCATTCATCATTCCACGCCCAGGACAATGCTCCTTAGAGATGGGAAACCACCAAAACAACGCTGAAGCTGAGAGATTTACAATACGTGTCAAAGATCAGCAGCAGGTCACTATGAGAAGCTAAAACCCTGAAGTAATGAAACACAGGTGTAAACACTACCCACTGAGGGCGAATGGCTGGCTAGACACAAAGTCTCTGTTTTGGGCATCTCTTTCTCTTGGTCTTGAATCAATGCTATCACTGAAATAACAGTACAAGTCAAAGACATTACTCCGCTGTGGATTCAGACTTAGCCAAAGATGGTGGCCACAGATAAATGACTGCAAAGTAATCAAAGTCATAGGTTGTTTAGTTGTGTTGACTCTAACCCTGATGAACTTGGCAGGCGGATAGATTTCCTTGTCCCTTGAGCTCTAAGAAACTCGACTTAATCTCCCTAACCGGGCAAAGAAGAGAAAGGGTGGAGGGAGGCTAGGGAGCCAGGAGAGGGAAGAGTACAAAGAAGGGGGAGGGGAGGACATGGAAAGAAGAGAAGTAAGAAGGGAAATGAAGGGGAGGAGAGGGAGGATAGGGGAAGGAAAGCAAAGGGAGAAGAGGGCATGGGGGATGCAAATTCAAAGTCCTTCTCTCTATTTCTACCAATCCCAGAGGGCTAGAGTCAGTCTCCTGCATCTGTTTCTCCATTTACCTATGCTGCCTTCTCATTAGCCCTTTCATTTGTTTCTTTGCCAATCTGGTGAGTTTAATCAAATTAGTGAGTGGGGATGAGTGGTGTTTGGGGACATGCAGAAAACCCCAGCAAACAGCACAAAGCCCTCCACTATCACAGTCCCCCTTCCTTTCCCCTTCTCCTCCCACCTCTTACTGCAGTGAGATATTCACCTTGCTTAGACCACGCCCATTGGGGGTGGAGACATGGCCGGTGGTGACCTGGGGGAAAAGGCTGAGGAGGGGTCCGAGGCTCTCTTGCTGGTGGACGCTGGGAGGATAGGTGTGTGGAACCCGCCGCATTCATCTGTCTATGTTGTGAGATATTTCTCACTGAATAAACATCTATTCGGCCTAATTGTTTCTCCAGATCCTTTTTAAACCGCAATATCTTACTGTCCACAGTTTGGTGCATTGGCCCCATTTGTGCCTTCAGTGAGCCCTTGAATGTGCCTCTATCCAATAGTCTCTTCCACAGAGATGCTATAGTTTCTCTAAAGGAAATGGAGGTAGATAAAAAATATTCCCCCTTTTCTGGTACGCATGATGTACCAGAATTACTCAGAAATAAGTAACAGTATCTCCATTTTGTGAACAAAGAACCCAAGGCATAGCGTTATACAGTTAAATGGAAGGCCCAGATTTTATCTGGGACCCGACTGACTACAAAATCCACATTTTTGGCAAATATCTTAATCTTTAGATTGTCCCAGGAATATATTAGGTGAAAGTCCAATCTTGGAAGAAAGAAAATGGGAAAATTTCCCTATTCTTTCATGGTCAAAAGGAATTACCAAGCAGTGAATTGTGCTAAAGAAGATAATTCCTTTGTACAATTGTGGCGGTCTGGATGAGAATGGCCCCCATATGCTCATAGTTTGAATGCTTGGGCCCCGGGGTTGATGGAACTATTTGGGAAGACTAGGAGGTGTGGCTTCTTTGGAGGAGGTGTGTTCCTGGGGATGGGCTTTGAGATTCAAGGCCCATACTATTCCTAGTCTCTGACTCCCTGCCTCCCATTTTTCATTAAGGATGTGAGCATTCATTTACCACTCGAGTGCCATGCCTGCCTGTTTCTGCCATGCTCCCAACATGGCGGTCATGGATTCAATTCTCTGACACTGTAAGCCCCCAATGAACTTTTCTATGAGTTGCGTTAGTCATAGCGTCTCTTCACAGCAGGAGAAAAGAACAGCCGAATGAGAGCAATGCCTGAAATAACAACATTTGAGATGTTTAAATGTAATCCGTCTGTAATTTCCAAGTATACTGGGGACCTCTTGATGTGACTTTTTTCAGACCAGGAGCTCTTAGACCTTAATAATCCAAGTTTTAGAAACTTCGTGCTTAAGAAAGTTCCTGCAGATTTTGAGTCTTCTGACCCCTGATAAGGAGGGTCTACATCCCTGTTCAGAATAAGGAAGCTTCAGGAACTGGAACTTCAGCCATCCTCTTAAGATTACGTGGTAGAAGTCTCAGAAACAGACAATGAGACAGGAGAGGAAGAGAGGGAAACTAAGGGTGCATGAGAAGGAGAGGAGCCCTGCATCCCTAGTTAGAGGAAGAAGAGAACTTCACAAAGTTATCAACTGTGTTTACAGTCAAAACATACATCTTAACCTCCTTGGATATATGTATTGGAGGAATTCCTTTGATTTGCTTTTTGACCTAGCCTTTTATCTTCTGAGCCTATTAGCCTGTACAATGCACTATAAACCACCTATGATCTCATCCACTGAAGTGAAGTTCTTTAAATAAAAATAAATATACCAAAACATTTTTACTTAATCTTTTAAACCCCCTGAACAATGTAACTTTAGAAGTCACTGAAATCATATAAATCCCTATTGTTGAGACACATTAATGCAACTTTCTCTCTTGAGACATCCAGGCCCACACTTGGGTGTATACAGTTGTTCTTGTCTTAAGCATTCTCTCCCCTTTTTCTGAATGCCTGTGCTTAAATCCATATATTTTTTCTTCATAAATTCTAACTTTGTTTCAAAAAGAAAAAAAAAATACTGCAGAGACGGGCCCCAAGGAAAACAAAATCATTATTGAGGAAGCATCAGTCTCAGGATCTGGAAGCTAGCTGTAAGAATCATACTGGATAGATGAAATTGCCTGGGGAAATGAAACAGGGATCCCCAGAGTTCCCTTCCCTGTGATGCTGTAAACCAAATAGTGTATGCAAATCCGTCTCACTTGGCTTACACACTGCCTGTGAGGCTGCGTGAAGCCTAGAAAGAAGATCTACACCAATAGGGTAAGCTCTGGCTTCTGACTTCTCGGTGTTTAAATATATGTATTTAGAGAAAACTCCTAAAGGGTGGCACTTATACCCATTAGGTTTTAATAAGAGAGCATCATTAACACTGATTGCCAGGCATTGTGCAAGGCATTGTGCCTATAGAGAAACAAAAGCAGAGTTATTGCCTTCTTAGAACCGTCTAGGCTGGTAGGGAAGGAGTTTGCTTTTAAAAAAAATAATAAATCACAGGCACATGTATTTTGCTCACAAATTCTAAATTATTGACTGTGGTTGGCTTCCCATGATCCTAAAAGGTAAACAACGTTAGCCTCATTCCAGTGACAATAAACTGGGATTCAAGGAGTTGAGTAACCAAGGTCCCAAGAGACTGGGTGGGATTTGACCTAGGTCAGTGTAAGTTCAGTGTGCCACCTCTGTAACACTACACAGCTGGGGAGAAGGGTCTGCACTGAGCATTGTGACAAGGGACAATATGACGTGTGAAGTCAAGCTTCTGTTGAGGGATGATGCCAGACAGGAAGATGAGCATCTGTTTCACCCAGAGAACTTCTTGGGCCACTGACATCTCTGCCGTCACATTCCACCCAATAATGAACATGAGCGCCTCCTCCTTGAGTATTTCCTCCTGAGCTCCTCTTTAGCTCCTCCCTTAGATCCACCATAAAATGGTCAAGAGTCTTGGCATGACCTGACCCTTCTCACCCCTTCACGGCACCCCTAACACATGCATTAAGTAGATATTTTCAAAACGGGATATGAACCAAGGTAAGCCCACCCTGCAGATGCTTTTTTGTTTTTCTTTTGTTTTTCAAGACAGGGTTTCTCTGTGCAGCCCTGGCTGTCCTGGAACTCACTCTGTAGACCAGATCTCCAACTCACGGAGATCCACCTGCCTCAGCCTCCTGAATGCTGGGATTAAAGGTGTGTGTTGTCACCACGGGGCCCCAAGGATGCTGTTTGTAAGACATTCCATCACAGCAAGAAATTAAGTGCCTGGCATGAATGATTGCATCTTTTTGTCTTGTTTTTATTGTAGTTAAAAGTGGCAAAGAAATTTCCCATTTTATCTGTCTTTAGGTATAACGTTCAATACCATGAAGTACATTCACATTGTTCCACAGCTGTTCCACTTGCCCCTAGAACTTTCTGGTCATTATACACTGTCCTGTGAGTAACATTGCACATTCAAACCATAACAGCCTATGAAAAATGGACCAAAAGCTGAGAGATCAGCGGTTCCTGGTGCCATGGAGTTCAAATTCAGCCTCAGCTAAAAAAAAAAAAAAAAAAAATGGGTTTAAGGGTAACCCAGGCTCCATGAGACCTAAAGAAAGGTGCGGGCAGGAGGAGTCCCACCCTGTGAGACAGTCCCAGAGGAGGCAGATGAGGCTGGTGCGACTGAGAAGCACCCTGGCCAAGCATAAGAACATGAAGGCAACTCTGTCTGGTGGCACCAGTGCAGAGCCACTCTGTGTTAGGAATGCCATTGAATGTTTATTCTCTCGGTGGATTAGGGAGAGGTGATGCACACAATTGAGCCTGACATATCTTACTAAACCAGAGATGCACTCTTCATCTTTTCCCTCTGTGTAGCTCTGGCTGTCCTGGAACTTGCTATGTTAGGCGAGTCCCCTGGAGCTCAGAGATGTACTCTTAATGAGACACATGGCTTCACCTGTAGAGAGAGACAGTTGGGAGGTCTTAGGTGGTTTGAATAATGGCCCCCTTAGGTTTAAAGATCTGAATGCTTGGTCACCAGGGGATGTCACTACTAGGAGGTGTGGCCTTGTTGGAGGAAATGCGTCTCTGAGGATGGGCTTTGAACTTTCAAAGGTCCAAGCCAGGTCCTGTGGCTCTCTCTTCCTGCTGCCTATGGATCCAGATATATTCTCCAGAACCATGTCTGCCTGTGTGCTGCCATGCTGATAATAGACTAAACCTCTGAAACTGTATGTAAGCCCCAATTAAACACCTTTATAAGAGTGGCCATAATTGTGGTGTCTCTTCACAGCAAAGTACACTAGAACGGGGTCTTACTTCAAATTAATATTTTACAACCAAGAGAAGTTTCTAGATCATTTCCTGTGGCAATTATTGATGATAGATATCAGTGATTAGGTCCAAATTTGTAGAAAATAATCAAATGACCCTAGACCAATGGTCTAAAAATGTCTTGGTTAACTAATGTAGTTCAGTATTCCATGTGGTCCCACTCATAACATGGAGTTGACTTCTATTTAAATGTTGATGGGAGTGAAGGAAGCTCTTGTCTCAGGAGTCCATCTGGCTATCCTCCCAAACCTTTGCTGAAGTGAAGCAACAGGAGAACAAAGACCTCCTTGTCCTCAATGTCCCCTCCTTCACTCTAAGAAGTATTAACATCCTCCCCCAAACCTCTGTGACTAACGACACATCATAATTGCTCTCCAATCTGAAAATTTCCCAGAATGCCATGGATCCCACCCAAGTGGCAGGCCTAGGAAGAGGAAAAGATTTTCGTTGAACACAGCAAATGGTACCCACAGCTGCTGTGAGGAGACAGTACTGGTTTGGTGACAGTGTGGGACTGTGTAGTCCTAGCTCACAATTAGTAAGAGCACTAAGCATGCCTGAGAAGATGCTCCCAAGCCAGGAAGTCTGTCCCGACCCTTGACTTTGCATTTTCATTAGTAGCTGTGTGTGGGTCTGCAAAGATCACAGCCTAGTTATACCTACAGACAGCAAATAAAAGCCTTATGGACAGGGTGTCCAATGGCCTGCTATGCTGCCCCTGAGCCTGAAAGTTCCCAAACCAGTTGAGTCAAAAAGTACATGAAATATTAACAGCACTGAGGAACAAATGGGAATTTTTAGGTGTGGTAGTGGTATTGTCAATGTGAATGAGAGAGAAAGAGAGAGAGAGAGAGAGAGAGAGAGAGAGAGAGAGAGAGAGAGAGAGAGAGAGAGAGAGAACACGACAGACCTTTTACACTGTTACATAGTGACTGACCTATTTACAGGTAAAAATGGTATCTGGTATGTTCAGCAAGATGAGAAAGAATGGTGGAAAATATTTAAAGCACTATCTCCTTGTGCTAATAACTGAAGGGTTAATGAATGGGCAGGGTAAAGGTGAGTGTGTATGAGTGTGTGTGTGTGTGTGTGTGTGTGTGTGTGTGTGTGTGAGTGTGTGTGTGTGAGTGTGTGTGAGTGTGTGTGTGTGTGTGTGTGAGTGTGTGTGTGTGTGTGTGAGTGTGTGTGTGTGTGTGTGTGTATGTTTGAAATTTTCCATGATGAAAAGTTTTTAAATTTCACAAGTATCTTCTGCATTTCCGGGGACCCTTCCATAGCCAGCCTGGTCGCAGGTAACCATCCCCTCCTTTGAGCCAGGAAATCAGCCTGTGTGTTCTATTATCGCGCATGTTCGCTGTGTGCCTTTTGGTTTTGTTTGTTGTTGCTGCTGCTGCTGTTTTAGGTTTGTTTGGTTTTTTGTTTGTTTGTTTGTTTGTTTGTTCTTTTCTAAGTGTTTTTTAAGTATGCATTTACATATGCCTGCCTGTGTGTGGCTTTGTGAGTTTGGGTGCATTACCTTCAGAGGTTAGAGGGGGACATCAGATCCCCTGGACCTACAGTTACAGGCAGTTGTGAGCTGCTGGATGTGGGTGCTGGAAACCAAATTCAGGTTCTCTGTCAGAGCTGTGCCATGATCTAATTGCTGAGTCATCTCTCCAGCCTCTGGTGTTTTGTTGTAAGCTGTTTTGTTTGTTTTGTTTAAGTAGGGTTTTGCAAGGTAGCCCTGTCTGACCTGACAGTGCAACCCAGGCTGGCTAGAATTCAGGGCAATTCTCCAGTGTCAGACTTCACAATGGGGACAGTGGTGGTACATGCCTATAATCCCAGCACCTAGGAGGCAGAGTCAGAAATATCAGAAGTTCAAGGTCATTTTGAGCTACAAAGTGAGTTCAAAACCAACCTAAGATCTATGGGAGAGAGGATGAAGAGGAGGAGGAGGAGGAGGCAGAGGAGGATCTTTCATATCTGTCAGACATGAAAATACTTGATCCTTCATGAACTCCTGTCTATAGCTGGGAAGTCAGCATAGGACCAACCCAGACCCCCTGAACGTGGGTGTTAGTTAGGAGGACTGGGCAGCCTATGGGGCCTCTGATAATGGATCAGTATTCATCCGTAGTATAGGAATGGACTTTGGGAGTCCATTCCACATAGAGGGATATTCCCTCAGCCTAGACACATCAGGCTGCAAATGATATGACAGGCTTTGAAGACTCCCCATGAAAGGCCTCACCCTCCCTGGGGAGCAGAAAGGGGATAGAATGGGGGTCATTGGGGGGGGGGAGAGGGGAGGACAGGATAACTGGGATTGACATGTAAAACAACCTTGTTTCACATTTAAACTTAAAAATTATAAAAAAAAAAAAAAGTTTATTTTCTACATTGAAAAAAAAAAAAAAGATACTTGTTCCTAGAAAATAATTTCCTGGGACAAACTAAGGAAGATTTCAAGAGGAAAAGAACTAAACCTGACTTGTATGATTTGCTCTTCCTTTTCTTGCTCTGGCCCTTTGAGTGGACAAGACTATTTCTGAGGCCACATGGTTGGATCCTTCAGTGGTGGCAACAATTTTTATGATAGTTCAATCCACTCAGCAGGTGACTAGACAGCTGGAAAGGCCTTTATAATGTCAGTGGGTTCATTTGTCTACATCAATGCCAAAAGGAAGCTTCGCAGCCACCCCGCACTCCGTAAAATGCTCCCCCAAGACTCTGATTTTATCAAGAAAGAATGAGCATCACCTGGCAAAATTCTCCCTGATGGGGAAAAAAACTGCGTCTGAGTTTGTTTCACTTTCATAGTGTGTGTTGACGAGCCTTGGGTGTGGCTTCCTTATTGATTGGCTATGTAGTGGAGTCACGGGGAAGGGACAAAAATGATAGCACAATTTAAAACATAATAGGTTTTGCCTGGCACTCCTTGGTAGGAAGCGGAAATCAAACACAGTAGCAAAGTCATCTGTCAAGAGCGACTTGTCCTGATGTCCAGGAGAACCTCCTTTAAAACCTATACATCAAGAAGTCGGGAGCAAATGGTGTTTTCATGTCTCCCATTCTTCATGTCTTGGGGATATGCTCTGGGAGCAAGAGTGGGGTTGTAAATCACGGTGACTTACCGGGGAGACAGCAGGCCCTCAGGTCAGTCTGCATGCTCGCACTAGGCAGCCAGTCTTTTCCCACCCACTCAGCTCACCTCGGACGGCTCAACCCCTCTAGGCTTGTCGGTCACCTTCATCCGTCTTAGTGAGGCTGACATCATGGGAAATTGTTAAGGCTTGAAGGAATCACAAAGAAAGGGTCAGCGAAAACATTCAAGTGGTCTTTCCCCGCCCTCTGTAGACCTGTCATAAACTTACGATAAATGGGGCAGGGAGAAGAAATTGATTTAAGTCAGTCAGTTTCTTTCTCATTCTGAACAACAGCAAAACAAAGCAAAGCAAAAAACAAAAACAAACAACAAAAAACCCAAACCCACAAATCTATGCTTGGTTGCTTGGCTTGTTTTATAAAAATATGATAACCAGGGCATCTGTTTGGAAGATCTCTGGTTTGATAGACACAGAGACAGTAAATTCCACTATTTATGTCCTCTGCTCCTAAAAGAAGCCAGGCTCATGGGTGAAAGGAAACATGAGTGTCTTTAACAAGCACTAGCACAAATGTGGCTTTGAATCTTATTTAGAGAAATGTGTGCAGGTATGCATATATGTGTGCATACAGGTACATGTGTATGCATGTGCATATTTGTGCATGAGTGTGTGTGTGTGTGTGTGTGTTTGCAGGGTGTGTGTGTGTGTGTGTGTGTGTGTGTGTGTGTGTGTGTGTTTGCAGGGTATGTTGTGTTGCAGGGTATGTGTGTGTATGTGTGTGTTTTCAGGGGATGTCTGTGTGTGTGTGTGTTTGCAGGGTGTGTGTGTGTGTGTTGCAGGGGATGTCTGTGTGTGTGTGTGTGTGTGTGTGTGTGTGTGTGTGTGTGTGTTGCAGAGGATGTGTGTGTGTGTGTGTGGGTGTGTGTGTGTGTGTGTGTGTGTGTGTGAGAGGATGTCTCTGTGTGTGTATGTGTGTGTGTGTGTGTCTGTGTGTGTGTGTGTATGTGTGTTGCAGGGGATGTGTGTGTGTGTGTGTGTGTGTTGCAGAGGATGTGTGTGTGTGTGTGTGTGTGTGTGTGTGTGTGTGTGTGTGTGTGTGTAGAGGATATCTCTGTGTGTGTGTGTGTGACCAGTGTGAGCAGATGCATCCCCCTGAGACAGATCTGTGCTTCTCTCTAATGTATGCAGCTGGGGTCATTCTGTCCAGGGTTCAAGGCCTCCTCCACACAGTTCTAGAGTATGTGCCCCAGGGGTTGCCAACATGGATCTCATCTCTATTCAGACCTGGATGCAGTCAAGTGCAGCATCAGAAGGGGCTGGGTGGGGTGGAGGAGTCGTTATGGCTTTCCACAGTGTCAGAGGGCACACTGTTATTCCACCAGCCTGGAGCACAAAGCAAATGTGGATGGAAATCTCTTTTCACAGAAGAGGGGAAATGTGATTTCAGTCAAGAAACTGACACTTTGATTTGTATTCGTTCTGGCAGGAAAATGGCAGAGAGTAAGCTTTACAGATGAACAGGAGACGCTGTGGCCCTTACCATGGCCTGCGGCCATCAGTCACTTACAGCCTGTACATCTGAATACAGTGCCCCATGAGCAGGACTCTGCAGAAACAGGATGTTTGTGTGTCATGACCAGAGGCCTAAGGGAGCTGAGCAATGGTAGGAGGTTGCAAAAATGAAGCAGAATAATGCAGGAAACCAGAGCACCCACTGGTACATGCACACCGAGTCTAGGCTATCAAACAAGCCTAGTTGCTCCCACAGAAACAGAGAAGCCCTTGAGCCCATAGATAGCCAGTTCTTTTCTCAAGGCCTGGAAGGTTCCAGCTACTCACTACCCTATGTCTCAGGCCATGGGGGAAACATTGTTCCTTCTCTCTTTGCTTTGGCCTCAACGGCAGACATCATGATTGCAGAGATGGACATGGTCACTGCATCTCATGGTAATGTGATGGATCTTTCATTTTTCCACAGGAAAAATCAAAACATTTTTAGTGTGAAAGAGTTGTTGCCAAGAGAGTATAAATGGAGGGATATTTATCAAGATATTACTGCTTGGGAAGTCCTCTTTCTCCTCTAAAGGAATTTGCCTGACATGCGGATCAGAGATGGCTTTGCTTCTGCCATGTTGGTTTCCTGGAGACATTTAGAGAGTCCCCAAGATCACTATACTCAGAAGAGACAGGTGATTGGAGCAGACAGCCCATGTAAAGAAAACTGTCTCTCAGAACAAGTAGAGCCACGAGTATGGTTAAGAGGCCGTACTCTAGAAGCAAAGCCAAGTCCACCACACCATGCTAACTGGCCAACGTCGATCTTGCTAAATAGTTCTGAGTCTAAATGTCTCTGCCTTACACAGAGCTGGACCTGTCACGTGTTGAGTACATTTGGGCAAATGCAATCGCTGTGTTTGTCATGTCTGCCAATTCCATCTTGGACACTTTCTGGCTTGCTTTGGGTTTCTCTACTATGCAATGATTCCTCTATTTGAAAATGTAAATCTCCCTTATCTTCTACAAGCTCAAAAATCTCCTTATTGATTGCAAAAATAATTTAGTCATCAGGAAAGGAGAAAAAAAAATGTACTTTTTGAAAAGGAGGCCTATGATACCCTATCCCCTTGGCTGGTGCCAGGAGACTACCCATGGTGTAGAGTCACAGACAGCTGTCCTCTGAGCCAAGCTCCCATCCACTGTCTGGTCACCAGCCACCTCTGTCAACTCCAAACAGAGAGAATGGAGCTTTCTTGGAGTCCAAGGTCATTTCACAAAAAGGAGATTTCTTTCCAAAGAAAGTCTTCATCTGGGGATCTCTGTGTGTTGTTTGGTGTGTTTATTGTTTAGTGCCCAACACTCTGGCCCACATGCTCCTGGGATAGGATTATTTTGAGTAATAACATAGTCTTCGGTATCATATGACTATAAATACAGCCTTGAGGGGCCTCGGGAGAAAACCATTATGCGAACAAACACAGAAACCAGAATCTGTCCTTATCACAAAGGAGAGAGATGCACCTTGACCAACGTGCAACTTATTACTACCTTGCCCTTGGCCCCATAAAATGAAAATATCCATCACATAGTACCCCATAAAATGTACAGTTTTTATGCTCTTATTTATCAGTTGAAACAATAAATTTACATCTAAGACATAGAAATCTTCATGCATCACTGCCCAAAACCCCTGCTTGAAATCTAGAATGTATGTAACCATCTGGCTAAAATATTATAAGCCTACATTTTAGAATACTACCGAGTAGTTTAAAATGCTACATAGGTTCTTATAGACTGCTTCAGGGGGACAGAATGAAAAACATAAAGAGTGAAGAAAATGCAACCCCCGTTATGTGAAAGGTACTCAAGTACACCAGACAAAAATATATGCTTTTCCTTACATATATAAATACCTACATATGTGCGGGCACAAAAGTAGGAAGTGAGGGACTAGGATAATTTTTACAGCAGGCTTTCCCTCCCTGTATTATTTGAGTAGTTTTCAAGGAGAATGTGTCGTGTATTATTGGCCTATTTAAATATGGGCTTATTTTTGAAAGGTGTGACTAGGAAAGCTCATAAATCTAGCAGCAAGGTCATTGACAGCAAGAGAATTCTCTTAACATTCACCAGACATTTCAACATTAAGGAGACCACTGGTAGGATACCCTGAAAGGCAACAATCCCAGCAGGCCAGGGATCTACATGTTGTAATGAAATCAGATGTACCTGTCTGGTCAAATTAACGATAACCTGTCACCTGTTTGAGGTGATGAACCATTACTAAATTTGAACCTAGCTACCAGGCAGGCAAAGTGAATCAATCTAAATCAATGCCCATCCCAACTAGGGGTTACCTCCCACAGCAGGGTAGCCAGCGTGCAACAGGGAACATGAACACCTCTCATTAAGGTTTTCATAAGCACATAAAGATGAGATCAATATCCTGTTGTGGGACACAATGGGCATGTGAGTGAAACATCAAGAAACACGGAGAGAACTGAAGGATTATAAAGATTGAATCGATTAGCTAATTTCTCAGGCATTCAAGATGCAAACTGACATATAATAGCTGAGGTAACACTGCTTGATAAAAAAGATGGTAAGATGGCGTTCTGTATCAAGTTCTCACTGACATTGGGCAGACACACACTGAAGCTTTGCAGCTTCATCGTCTCCTCTCCTCCAACCCCAAACGCAGAGACGTGATGATCCGTCACTTGCCTACCCCGAGTAGCCATCTTTTGAAACTCATTTCTCAAGATCTGTCAAGAAAGTTGGAACAGAGCCAAGCATGGTGAGGCATGCCGGCAATCCCAGCACTCAGAAGGTTAAAGTTAGAGGAGGAGGATTATTTGAGCTTGAGGTCAGCCTCGGCCACAAAGTGAGACCCTATCCTGGAAGTACAATGGCTATAATTACACCTCATTGCTTCCAACACATTTTAACCTTGTTTATGTTGTTACGGTCACCCTGCAGAATAAGCAAGCAAATGGCAGTGTTGTCATCACACAAAAGCAGCAATTAGAAGATAGCAAGTCTGGGTTTGGGACTATATATATATATAAATATAGTCCCAAACACTGTCAAAGTCAAGGCTGGGATCCAAGTATTGGCAGGCTCCCAATCTAGCCTACTAGGAATTACTTAAGTAAAATACCTGTTTCCTAATTAGAAAAGACTACTTAGTTTTCCTATTTAGACAAATGCTATAGAAACCACTCCCTGCTTAATGTGGCCCTCAGAGCCACTTAAGAAGGAACAGCAATTGTCCCCATGCAGACTTGAGTTCTCATCAGCTTTATTCTGCATTCCGGTATCCGGTATTTCTGGCAAACCACTGTTATATATGCTATTGTCACATCATGTTGCTGTGCAAATCATGTTAAATCAGAACATGTGGGTATCAGAAGCATATCAGAGAATGGGCACTGTCTGCTTTCTGGTTTTAAAACCTAAGCTCTGTCCATAAGCACAGCTGTCCTGAGCCAAACTCCCCGTAAGTCAGGGCTGGGGACAGTTCTCAGTCAATAAAGTGCTTTGCCATCCAAGTGGGAGCATCCGAGCGAGTGCCAGCCTCCAAAGCCACATGCAAAAGTCAGGGTACCAATGCATGCTTGTCATCCCAGCACTGGAGACTCAACCAGCCTGGCCTACCTGGAGAGCTCTGGGCCAATCAGTGACTCTTTCTCAAAAAATAAGATGGGTGCTCCTGAGGAATGGCATTCAAGGTTGACCTCTGACCTCCACACGCACAGTGCAAGACACACACACACACACACACACACACACACACACACACACACACACTCACTCACAGAGAGAGAGCCTTCAGTAAGCTTCTGAGTAATTAGTAACTTCCTTGATTGATTAGTCTTTCAGACTTTCCCACAACAGTCATCTGTATGCTTATTGGTAACGCCTTTTCCAGTCTCCCAGACACTGGAAGCCAGAGCTTCCTGTCTTTGGAGAAAGCTGTGGTTGTCCAGTGACATCACCCTGCATCCCATTCAGCTGCCTCCTCCTTCCCAAGAGAAATGACTCCCACAAATGACTCGGAGGCTGTTGTTGCGGGATCAATGGCCTGCAGATCTGCGAGGAGAGCTCCCCTAGAGACTTTGATTCAAGAGGCCTGGAGCTTCCCACAAGCCTGAAAGCCACGGCATTTCAGCTTTCATGGCCCACTAGAGCCGGTGAAAAAGGGTCAGAAATAAAAGCTTATTGACCCAGGACAGCTTCTTGGGAGGAGGCGGAGGAGCTGTTGGGTCCCTCCAAGGCAGGGGTCATAAAGGAGCCTGCAGGTCACTGACTCCAGAGAAAACAAAAGTGGAGAATGACTAGAAAGTCTACTCTGCATTTTATTGGAGCTTTATTGAAGCAAGTTGCTAAGCATTCTCACTGTCTTAAAGAACGTACAATTTGTATCCATTAGTCTTGGGTTTAAGAGCCTCAATTTATATTCGCATTAGTCTTGGGGTTTAGATCCTAAATTTATACTCCTTTAATAACACCTGCCCCGGAACCTCTGAGCCCCCCACAGTTCAGTTCCTCCCTGATCTCCAAGTAGGAAAGCATTGTGTGTCTAGCTGTTTCACTGGCAACAGAAAATAAATAAATAACACCCCAGTGACTTTTAACGGGACAATACAGAGAACATAAACCCTCCTCAGCTTTGATGAAGACAAAATGTCAGTCACCTGAAACTGTGTGGCAGAGCCCACAGGCAAGGGGATGCTAACTAGGAAACTGGGCCATGAAATTGGAGAAAAGGGGTGGTATGGGGGAAGGGAGAGGTCACTGATCAAAAAGCTAACGTAGCCACTAAAATTAATCTAACCCTCTCCAGGTACAACACCGGACACCCTTCGGGGAAGATTAGCCTGGCAGAAGGGTAGCAGCATATCCCAAGTGTGTTAGGGAGCCGGCTCGGGGTAATCAGACTTTCTCCTCGGAGCCTGCCACTTGGAAAGAGCCTGTTTTGGGCAGCTCATTACACCCAGTCTCCTGAGCAGGAACACACAGAGTCACATACCGATTGGGGTTTGACACTGGTTGAACTTGTTTTTCTAGTCCCCTGAGGCAAAGAAAAGCAATAGCCAAGAGTAATTGCACATTTTCAAATGTCCTTTCCCTCCCAAACGTCTTCCCTAAACCATGGTGCAATACCTGAGCTCATATTCGGCCCAGAAAAGACATTGGACACAGCTCAGCAATCAGCCCCTCACCATGAAACAATGGGGCCATTGGTCATGGACAGGTGACCGCTGATGGCTGGACTGGGAGCTGCTGTGCACAGGCTTCTGAGGTGCCATTAATTGGGAATGACTTCGGGCTCAGCTAGGCCTGAATCACGGGACTCCTTCGGGCTTCTTGGTCTGCTGAGCCCCAGCCTTCGTTCCCTTGGCTTTTGACACTTTCTGTCCAGTACCCATGTCCAGATTTAAGGCCCTTCCCTGGCCTGCGGGACCCACCGGAGGGGGAAAAGTAACCAGATTGCCTTAAAGACACAGAAGTCACAAAGGTCCGGTTCCCACAGCTGCTTGTTCTCCTTTATGGGACAAAGGTCACGTTTGTGTCCGTGGCATCCCTTTACTTCCCATAGGCTTAGGAAAGAGTGGGTTTTCACGCTGGCACACGGGCACACACGAGCTCTGGGGGAGGGTGAAGCAGGAGGGCCACTTTTCAGCACTTCTGACAACAGAACCAGACACACCTCTGTTAAAAAATGTTTTAAGATATATACATTTTTTTAATTGAAAAATGGTCTTTGCCCCTTCAGCTCCAGTCTCTGAACCTGTGTGGTTCACACCAGAAACAGAAGGCATGAAAGGGACAGGAAAGGACAAGAGGCCTGGGCCACCCTGTGTGAACGGGACAGCCTTAGGACTTGTTCTTTGGTTGGGACTGAAGAGGGCAGGAGAGATGGAGGGAAGCAGCTCTTCCTACCCTTGGAGAGTGTCTGAAATCTGAAGACAGCATTTCAAATATTTATTTAGAACACACTTCCTCTTCTCTTTGTGTGGTTTCTCTAGACAGGAGTTAGTGCCAGATATAGTGGCTCGCCTCTACGACCTCAGCACTCTGGAGAATGAGGCCAAAGAATCGCCAAGAGTTTGAAGCCAGCCTGGGTAGACTACATAGCGAGTTCGAGGCCAGCCTGGGCTAAAGAATGAAGCCAGGTATGATGACACAAGTCTGTCATCGCAGCACTCAGGAGGCTAAGGCAGGAGGCTCGGGAGTTCAAAGCCAGCCTGTGTTATGTATTGACACCCTGTGGCACAAACTAATGTTTGTATCAGTTACATGTTTCTGTTGGCTAAAAGTTTCTTTAAACTGTCACAAGACTGGGCCACGTGGTAGGGTGTCCCTGGGACCTACAGTGCTAAAAGGAAACTCCCCCCAGGGTCCTATGGTCATGGCTGATTAGAGTTTTACGAATCAAACTTCAGTTTCTTAACAGGTTATCTCTGATATGAACGACAGTGACAAGACCATTGTCCCTAAAAGTTCTTGAAAGAGAAAGGTACACCAGACTGGCATTGGCCCTACCATTGCCCTGATAAAAGTGTTCAGTCCACACAAAGGATCCAGATGGTATATGGAGATTTTGTTCTCTGTCCCAAACCTGCTGACAGGAAAGTGTGGTCATTGATTCTTCCAAGTGTCAAAACACTCTAGTAGCGGTATGGCAAGACGGCTTGTCGAGTAAAGCGTTTGCCCTGTGAGCATGATAATGGGAGTCTGGTCCCCAGAACCCACGTGAAAAGCCAGGCCCGGTGGCTTGCATTTGTACTGCAGGCCCTGGGAAAGCGGACACAAGTTTCCATGGCCAGCCAACTTAGACTACTCAGCGCAGGCCTCTGGTTCCAGTGAGAGACTGTACTGGTTATTTCTCTATTATTGCGATTAAACACTAGGACCAAGGTGACTTACAAAAGGTAAAGTTTACTAAGGCTCCAATTCCGGAGCCCACCACCAGCCTAGGAGGGTAACTGTGGCAGCAGGCGGCCCAGGTCAGCAACAAGCTGAGAGCTCACATCTTAAACCACAAGCAAGAAGCAGAGAGTATACTGGGAATCATGCAAGGCTTTTGAAACGTCAAATCTGGACTTCAGTGAGATATTTCCTCCAGCAAGATCACACCTCCTAAGCCTCCTTAAACAGGGGTCAATTAGAGATCTCATTAAAACCTGTTTTTAAAAACAAAAAAACAAGGTAAACATCTAAGGATAACCTCCACATGCATGCACACACATACACACACAAGGACACACACAAACACTGGTAGAGACATTCAGCTTCCTGTAGGACACACCTGTAACTCTAGCACTGTGGAAACTGAGGCAGGAACATCAGCAATGGAAGACCAGCCTGGGGTACATAGAAATCCAAGCCCTCTGGTAGTTTTGATGTGAGGCATTCTGGTATCAGAGGCAGAGAAACAAGCCAAGGATCAGAGACGCAACTAGTACAGATGATGGTGATGAGGTCTGGAGCACATCTCGGCCATACAGACCACGGCAGGAGCCGAAAGAGCATTCTCGCCTTCTCCCTCACTCTGCTTCCCCGAAGCATGCCAAGAGAACTTCATTTGGAAGGTGCTGGTTCTGTTTCCAGAAGAAGGGAGCATCCTTGTCTCTGAAGAATCTGGGCAAGCGGGCCTCCCTAATCCCACTTCCGTCTTATGCGTTTTATCCAATCATTCTGCTCAGCTGTCCACTTCTCCATCACGTGTCACCAGAAGCCATGCTCTCCCTGTTGCTTTGGTCTTCGCTCTCTGAAGTTTTTTGTGCCACGTAAAGGTCTTTGTATTCTCTCTCTCTCTCTCTCTCTCTCTCTCTCTCTCTCTCTCTCTCTCTCTCTCTCTCTCTCTCTCTCTCGTTAATCTGTTTTTTATTGCAGAGATACTTTAATTTGGATGTGGAATGTCTTCCAAAGCCCCACAGCTACCTAAGGTGATGCTCTTCATAGGTAGTGAGACCTATGAAAAGTCCTTCGGTCACTGGGAGCTTCATGTTTAAAACTGTTGTGTCCGGTTTTTTACTTTGAATCCACTATTTTGTAAACCCTTGGTTTATAAAAGCAAATGCACTAACACTTGTGTCGTAAATGAGATTGGGTGATCACAGACCCCATAAACATGTTTCTAAATCTACCTGGGATGGGGGAGGGGACAACCGAATGACCAGGCGTCATCAGAGTTAAATTCATGAAAAGGACAGTGATATAAATTTGGTCACTTGGGGTAAGAGACAAAGTTTACTGAATATATTGACTTGAGGTTTACTAAGTTCATTGTAATTATCAGAAGTCAATTACTTAGGTTTAAGACCAACAAAGGTGTGTTGGTTTGTGGAGATGTTTCATCACCAACTTTGTTTATGATCCCAGCACCTGGTGATAATGTAAGACTGATCAAGTTTGAGTTCCTTCACTCATTCCCTCTCCTTAAAACTCCAGCCATCTAGGGCCAGCAAAATGGCTCACTGGGTAAAAGTCCTTGTCATGCAAGACTAATGACCTGAATTCAAAACTCAAACCCATGTGGCGTGCATGTACCCACACTCACACATCATATGCACACTCAAGTCTGTGTGCACCCACACTCACACTCACAGTGAATTTTTAAATACAGATACCCAGCCTCCTTCTGGGCTCAGAATGTCTAAACAACAGAGCCGAGAGAGTTTCCATGTGGTTTCAAACTGAGGGGAATGGAGTTGACATCAGAAACTGGGTATTCACAGTGGGAGTCAAGAAGGCTACAGCTCAGTGGGCACCCAGGGCTCACTTTAAGCCTCACCTGCTCATAAGAATTCAATATTTAATTTTCAGCCCTTTGGTCCTGACAGCTCAGGATCTGTGAGATTGGTCAGGCCGCCTATGACAGCTCTTTGATCTCTGTAATTAAGTAGGGCAGAAGCAAACAGGTACCAGCCAGCGTGGAATGTTCTTCAGGAAGGGCTGCGTCACTATGAGGTGATGACTGAAAAGCTACTAAAAGCCCTTCCACTCCATCAAGTATATCACATTAATACTGTCCCCAATTTACAGCCACTTACGAAGTGCGCGCAGATTTAGGGTAGTTGAGTCTGTCTTTTTGATGATGATGATGAGGATGATGAGGAGGAGGAGGAGGAGGATGATGATGATAGTAAGAAAAATATAAAAAGGCACTAAAGCAAAAAACTCTGCTAGTTACCTTCCCGAGCTTCGCGGATGTGGCCACTTTTGAAAATCCTTCAGATTTCCCAAGTTATGATGTAACTCCCGTGCCTCAAAAATTACCTGCTCAGCAGGTGCCTGGGCAGACCTGGATTTTTAATTATCATAACCACCATTTATGGGGCATTAGCCGTGTTCCAGGACTGTGTTAAGCTACATCTATAAAAGTAATAATAATAATTGGTCTTTGGGGTAGGCTTCACAAAGAGATTGTTCCCTGTCACAAATAAGAACAACATGCAGACAGAGAATACCTTCAAGGAATTAGTCACCGTCCCAGCTGATAGTTATAATCACACCAAGTATGTGAGAGTCAGGAAATACCATGAGGTTAAGGAGATTACAAAGGACGGAGACGACTATAATTAGTCACCTTTAAGTGACTAGTATAATGCAATCACATAATTCATTTCCATCCCTGAAGCTCTGGCTTAGTCTCTTTGAGAACTGTAAGTCAAGGATGATTCCCTCGCTCTGCTTCCCCTCCTCAAAGATCCACAGGGAGCTACGGGCATGGCAGGCAGTGTGGTTAGCATTTCTAATCACACCTAGCTGGTTCTGAACTTTAGCAAGGCCTCCTAGGTTATTGTAAGATGAATACTCCCCTGCCTGTCACTGAGGTCCACTGTGAGGACGCCATGAGATAGCGCCCATGGAGGCTCTTGTCATAGGCCAGTGAGTGCAAAAGGAAGAGGTCATTGGTGACATGTGAATTCCACCTTGCTTATCAAGCACTGAGTTTGTGATAGAAACTCAGATATCTCAAATTTAAAGTTTAAACTTGACAATTGTGGTGGCAACTCACCTACTCAGCTATCTGGGAGGCTAGGCAAACACCATAGGATGTTGCTTTGGCAACATTTGGAAATCTTATCTCAAAATAAAATATTTTTAAATAGCTAAAGTCAAACATGGGATTTATAGTGGGAGTTGTAGCTTAGTGATGGGCTCTGGGTTCAAGCCTACTACTGGAAAAGGACAAATTCTTAAATTCAAAAACCTTGTTATAATTACTTCAAGTAAAGCAATCTTTTCAACTTTTAAAACATTGCCCTGTGGAGAGATGGCTCCATGGTCAACAGCACTGACTGCTCTTCAGAGGACCCAGGTTCAATTCCCAGCATCCACATGGCAGCTCACAGCTTCTGTAACTCCTGTTCCAGGGAATCCAATGCCCTCCTCTGACTTCTACAGGCACCAGTCACACACACACACACACACACACACACACACACACACACACACACACACACACACACGCAAAAGACACATATGCATTAAAAAATCTTTTTAAAAAATTGTCCTATATGAGAAACTAGCTTAGTCATTTTACTGTCATATGATATCCATAGCAAGAAGAGGAAAGCTGGGCCAGTCTTTCAAATTGCCTCAGCACCACAGAGCAGCCCAAGAATGAGGCAAACTTAGGGTAGAGATGCGGGAGTAAAAGAAAGTGAGGGAGAAGTCAACTCTAGACAATCTCTTGGCCAGAAACCAACCTTAGACCTCGGATCCCAGAAAAAGATCTACTCGGTGCCGCTGGTATAGTCAGTCCCCAGCTACACAACTCTGTTGGGAAGCCCACCTTTAGGCATGGGACACGGTGAGCTTTGGGACAGCCTGGAGGGCAAAATCAACACCAGAAGTTGTATTTACTTAGGTTGTAGTGAGGCAGGCCTCATAAGGAGCCATGTTTACTCGGGCCTCAAAGCTTATTAGATAGATTAGGTAGCAATTTGCTTACCCTGTCAACCATTCTAACTCTCTCTCTCTCTCTCTCTCTCTTGGGATTTATATAGGGATCCATTGGCTTGTGTGGCTGGAGGAGGACAATTGTAGTACATTAGTGTGGGAGGGTGTCCCAATAGACTATTTTAAATAATCGATTTAGATTTCAATTAATCTAGAGGTTCTCCCCCTCCTAAATAATCTAGTTTTAAGAGGAAAGAAAAGAAAGGGGCATTAGCTTAACCCCATTCCTGGCCTCTGCTTACAGGACTTTGGATCCCATTTTCACTTCCCGAATTTGCTTCTATAAAAATTTGCTGGGCCTGGAAAACAAGTAAAGATATCGGCAGACACTGGCTTTCTGCCATTATTTGTTTCATGGTGTGCTTGTGTGAGCCTACTGAACTTTTTTTTTTCCCACTACTATGACAAAATACTTGAGGGCAACAACTTTTAAAAAGGAAGAATGTATTGTGGCTCATGATGTCACTGGATTCAATCAGCCCTGCTGCTTGGTGCTTGTACTTGGCCAGAGCATCGTTGCTGTGTAGGCATGGGATGAAAACAATTCACTCCATAACCAACCAGGAAGCGGCCAGAAAACAGTATCCCCTGGGACCACTCTCATGACATACTTCCCTCAACTACAGTGTCCACGATCCCCCAATATAGCACTTGTGAAGGACCAAGCACCGAAAGCAAACGCTTATGGCGGGATTTTCATGTTCCGCACATAGCAGCCACTGATCGTATGTGTATAAAGTAATGAACACAGTAGATAGGTTGCAATGAATAGTAACTATGATCTATTGTCATTCTAAAACATGAGGGTCTGGGCTGGATACGGATCAGAGATAGAGAGTTTGCTTAGCGTACATGACACCCCTCAGATCAGCACTCAATACAACAACAACAATAATAATATAAAAAATCACTACTGAACAATTATTTTTTTCATCTTTTCCTCTTGATCCCTTGAGTCCACAGGGAGTAAACAAAAAGAAAAACAAAAAAAAACAAAAAAAAAAAAAAAAAAAAACAGACTTGTTCTGATCTCAGAAACATTCCACATGACAGCCAGGGTCCCCCAGTGCTTGGAAACAGAAGTTAACCTAGCCAGAACAGATTCTACAAAGGAGACTCTACATACTTTGATAGCATATGATGTAAGACTTCTTTAACCCCTGCCCTTCTGAGGATAGCAAATGATTTTCTTAGTAACAAAAGAACACCCTTTGTTACAACTTGTTTAGTTTTCTTGAGTGTGTGTGTGTGGTGTGTAAGTATGAAAGTGTGTGAGAGTGTATGTGTGTGTTGTGTGTATTGTGTGTGAGTGTGTGATGTGTCTGTATTTTGTTTGTTGTGTGCATGTGTAGCAAGTTTACTTCCAAAGACTAATTTTTTAGCTCTGCCTTTTTAGCCCTGCCCTGAGGGCCCAAGCCAAATGTCCTGCTCAGTCCTCCTCTCTCTTGTTGGATCTATCTACTGCTTCTGCCTAGATGGTTCCCCACAAAGCCTCTGTGGCAAAATTTTGGATAAACTAATAGCTTTTAGTGTCTGGGGGTAACGTGAAGGTATTTAAAGCAATGGTCCCTCCCTCTCTAAAAGCTATTTAAAATAAAATTTAAGTGAAATTTTGGAAAACTAGGTATCTACCAAGCCTACATTTATCTTGAAATACCAGGATATCTGTGGGACCTGAATCAGAGATGAGAACCAGGGTTAGAGATCTAGCTTTTACTCCCCAAAGGAAAAATAGAGGCTTTGCCCACCTTCCCCTCCCACACTTCAAGAAGGGTCTGTCACTTCATTTTTCAGACTTAATTGCTTCTTCTCAGAAACAACTATGGAAGACCTACGTGCATGTAGCAGTGAATTGTGGGACCCAGGAGTTTGGGGAAACACCACTGCCTAACCTGATCTAGACCAGGCCACTTCTAAGATCTTCCTCAAGGCCTTGTATTGTGATGGGGGAGCCCCAGCTGCCCTCTGCCCACATGGAAGGCTTAAACAAGTACCTTAGAAAGCGCCTCTCTCGGGCTAACTAATCACATCCTTAGGAAGCACACACTCAACACTCTAGCATGCAACAAGCATGCAACATTTCCCCAGAATGTGTGAGATAGGACTCTAAGTAGTAGATTAAAAACCCCTTGGTGGCTATCAGACCCATACATGTTGTGTTAAAAGCCACAAGTGAAACTGTGAGGCCAGAGGTCCAGCGTGACCTTAGAGGCCTAAGTCTAGAAGGAGTTTTTCAGGTGAGTTCCGTATGTGAACATTAGGTGCTTCCAGGAGAAGGTAGGGTGTGAACTGGGCTTGCTTTCTCCTCCTTCTAACTGCAGTTCTCAAAGAGCACTTTCTTCTTCCCCTCCTCCACCCTACGCCACCAGTATCCACCTCTCAAATATTGTCTTAGCAACGGGTTACTGATTAACTCTACCCAGCTGAACAGGCCAGCATCAATGCTACCGCTGGAATTCAGATTTCTATCATATCTTCACAAAGGTCCAAGGCCAGAAAGGGTTTTAGAGGGCACCCAACCTCCCCATCATTGCTAGATCAGACACCTGAGGACACGTGTCAGCACACTTCCTGGGAAGGTTAATCATGTCAGCTGTGGATATCTGGCCAAAAGATCCACTCTTGAAGAAGTGGGGTTAAGAAGAAACAGTCAAGACACAAAGTACACCTGAGCAATCCCACCACATGACCAACCCCAGTCACCTCCATGACTTGATCCACTCCACACATACATGAATTGAGTGACCATTGTCGCACATTGATTATGCCTCAACCCAACCCAGACACTAGAACAGCAGCCATACTGTAGCCATCAAGTCAAATCTATGGTCAGTGTGGAGGGTGCGTCTGCACCCAGGCTAGCTACCAGCTCCATGACCACAAGACTGGTTCCTGCTTGTGTACATCCAAGCCCAGCCTATCACCTTCTAGCCAACACGCAACTTTTTGTGTAGCTTTGTTGAGCCACACTGAATTGTGTGAGTTGTACTAAACCTAATAGAATTCATTGTGAGTGAGAAAAATATAAAGCATGGGAAATATGGCAGAGGCTTGGGTGGGCATGGAGGCATGGAAAGATGGCTTAGCAATTAAGTGTACTGGCTACTCTCCCAGAGGACCCGGATTTGATTCCCAGCACCCATGGGGTGACTCACAACCACCTTTAACTCTAGGGGATCTGACAGCCTCTTCTAGCTCCTGTGGGCACCAAGCATGCATGCAGTGTACAGGTATGTATGCAAGCAAACACTCATACAAACGAAATAAAAATGCTTTTTTTTCTTTTCTTTTCTTTCTTTCTTTCTTTCTTTCTTTCTTTTTCTTTTTTTTTTTTTTTTTAGGGGAAAAGAAAGAATAACTAAACCAACTCTCAACTCCCACCCCAGTCACCTCTGGGTTTGTCTATCTGGAGAGATTTTCCCATTCTTGAGAAAGATGATGAAGATTCCATCAGAAAACAGTTTTATAACAGTCCGTGTGAAGTCAAAGGCAAACATTACGCTACAACCCTTACATGGGCTCTTCCTGCAGTCTTGTGAAACGCACTCCCCTGTGAGCCCAGCTGGAAGATGGAGAGGTGGTACTCAGAATCACAGAGACTCCAGAGACCCCGAGTTAGTGTCTGATTCTGTGAAATCAAGAGAGTGCTTGATTTTAAATGTTGGGTAGATTCTGACACCAATATTTAAGGGTTGGGTAGATTTTGGTATCAATGTTTAGGTAGAAAAGCAAAAAAAAAAAAAAAATCAAAAAAACAAACAAACAAAAAACTGTGAAGACAGTACCAGCAGGAGTGAAAAACAGGTATTACCAGAGTTTCAAAGAGAGAGGCAGTGCTGGGGCACACCTTTAATCCCAGCAGGCAGAGACAGGTGGATCTCTGACTTCAAGGCCAGCCTGGTCTACATAGCAACTTCCAGGCCCTCCAAGGCTACACAGTAACACCTCTCCTCTAAAACAAACTAAAAGAATACAATGTAGTATCAGGGACAAGAGACAAATTAAGAATGAACAATCCATGGAATGTGACAGAGTTGATCATAGCCGGCACAATCCTCTGTGGGCTTTCTGGGAAAAGAAAGGATTGCACAAACCACTGAGTAGGTGGGAACAGAATGAGGTTCCTCCTGGTGAGAAGGCTTCCTGTTTGTCCCAGGTCAAGAGGCAGCAAGCAGTGAACTGGGAGATGTTGGGGATGGTGGCGGAAAGGAAACATGGCCCAGCTAAAAAGGAATAAAGGGAGAAACAAGATACCCTGCACATAGACAGCCCTCCACTTCCCATAGCCTGTGCAAGGGTTTGTTTTATAAGATTTATTTTATTTTTATGGGTGTCTGTCTGTCTGTCTGTGTCTGTGCATGCATGCAGATGCCCTTGGAGACCAGAAGACAGTGTCAGACCCCTTGCAGCTAGAGTTACAGACAGTTGTAAGCATCCTGGCATGGGTGCCAGGAAGCAAACTCAGGTCTTCTGCAAGAGTAGCAAGTGTTCTTTAACTGCTGAGGTATCCCTCCAGCTACCACCCCACACCCAATTATTTTTTAACAGACTATTTTTAGTTTAGTTCTAAGATCTCAAATGGGCCAAGCGTAGTGATGCACATCTTTAATCCCAGCATTTGGGAGGCAGAGGCAGGCTTATCTCTGTGAGTTCAAGGCCAGCCTGGTCTACAAAAAAATGAGTTCCGGGTCATTCAAGGTTACAAAGAGAAGCCTTGTCTCAAAAACTTGAAAACAAAGGGAAAGGAAGAAAAAAAAAAAGTCCAATAGAATGCATAGTGTAGAGGTTTCCCACATGGCCTCATCCTCACTTGCGTGGTTTCTCCCATTATCAACAGCCTCCACCAGTGCAGGCTGTCTACTGCAACTAAGAAACCTGCATTCACCTACTCTCAGTACCCAGTGTCCACTGTTCCCATTAGGGCTTAGGCAAATGTGTAATGATGCATATTGTTATAGTTTAGATGTAAAACATCTCTGTGTGGGCCTGTGTGTTTGAACATCATCTCCAGTGGGTGGTACTGTTTTAGAAACTTTAGAGAAAGGAAATCTGGCCTTGAGAGTTATTCTCCTCAAGCCTAACTCAAGCCCAAGCTTGTTGCTCCTTGCTCCCCTGAGATACAAGGGGTCCCAGATGCATGCTCCCATGGCCATGACCTCTACCACGATGGACTGTACCCCGTCAACTGTGCCCTGAAGTAAACCCTTCCTTCTCCAAGTTTCATTTGCTACAGTAATGATCAAAGTAATTGGTACATGTGTCTAACATGACATTATCATGGAGAATAGTCACATTGTCCCCTAAATCTTCTATCCTCAAACATATTCTCAAGAAACAAAACCAAGATTGGTTTTGTATTTTTGCTTCTTTGAAAATGGCAAGATTGCCAGGTGTCGTGGTGCACACCTTTATTCCCAGCACTTGGGAGGCAGAGGCAGGTGGATCCCTTTGAGTTCCAGTCCAGCCTGATCTACAGAGAAAATTTCAGGACAGCAAGCCATAGAGGGAGGCCCTGTCTCAAAGGAAAGAGATAGATAGAGGGGGGCTAGAGGGGAACGCTCGGAGGGAGGTGAAGAGGGAAGGGAGGGAGGAAGGAAGGGAGGGGGTAGGGAGGGAAGAAAGAAAGAAAAGGGCAAGATAAGCAAACTCACACTAAGAGGATGCTACCTATCTGAGTTAGGCTTTGTGTTTTGTACTTGATGATTTGATATCCATTTGATCATTTAGAAATCTCAGATACCCACCTGGCCACAGACGATGCCATCTAGTCCCAGTTCAGAGCATACAAATTACCAGCGCTGAGTGGGCTGACAAAGCAGGCCATCTGCCCATGGACTGTTAGGATGACAAAGTCAGAGCTGTTAGATCTCAGGCATTCTCTTGTAGTCTGTTCATGGTCAACACTAACCGAGACAACTTCATCCTGAAACAGTATCTTCTTTTCTTTCCTCTAAGATACATTTTCCAATGTGCTTATCAAAATAATAAAAAAAAAAAGGTACACCCTTTCAAATAAGGTACACTCAGAGATCGTCTGCTTCCCCATTGAGCATTGTTAAGTACCTATTATATGAGAGTAGCAATTTGCTTTGGATATGTAATAATCCACCCTCAAAACAGAAACATTTACCATACCCAACGAAGCTATATATCCAGGCAAAAACCAAGGCTGTGATGCGGGGACAGTACAGGGACAAAGGAACTCAAAGAAAGCAGTTGATAAGCAGACACCTTGGCATACTTTACAATCCCAGCACTCGGGAGGCTAAGGTGAAGACCTCAGACCCAACGCCCAGCAGGACTATGAGGAGAGAGACACTATTTCAAGATAGAGTCGGGGCTGGGAAGGAAATCAAAGAAACACACAGTGCTTGATAGAAGTTTCAGACATGCGACAGGAATTGGTTGAGTCTCAGCAAATGAAACACGACGGACAGCCCTGGGGCACGCTGAGCGATTTTATTAATGGCAGCTGGAAGGCCTCGCTACGCTTCCCCTACTTCCCCCTGATCACCAAGCTCAGCAAGGGGTTTCTCTCCGAAATTACCTTACCAGACCCAGCAAAAGGTCGAGGTTGCTTTCTATCCCCTTCAAGGCTCCATTAGCCAGGAAAAATTAAACTCAAAAGACAGAGCAATGACTGTTCCCACATCTAGACAGCCATTGTCACAAGCCATTGTCTGCTTTTCAGCCTGTTTGGCCTCCCGAATCATTTATAAACCATTATCTGTTCTTTGGGTCCATTCAACATTCAACTTGAAAATCATCCACTACTCACTCCTCAAACATACCTACTGGCCTAGTTGTATTGTTGTGATTTCACACCATGACCAAAAGCAACCGAGGAAAGAGTTTATTTCATTTTTACACGTCCATCTCAGTGTGACACTGTTGAGAAAGCCAGGGCAGGGACTCCAGGAAGGAACCTGGAGGCAGGAATGAGCTCATATTCAGCTACCCATCCTATACAACCGAAACCCATCTGCCTAAGAATAGAACTACCTACAGTGGGCTGGGCCCTTCTACATTCGTCAGCAGTCAAGAAAATGCAGGTGTGTGCTCATGGACCAATCTGATAGAGACAATTCCTCAGGTGAGGGTTTCTCTTTCCAGACAGGTGTCACTAGATTATATCAAGCTGACAATAAATTAGCATAGGCCTCGTGCCATCCACTCCAGACCCTGTGAAGATGGGAATGCATGTATCTGGGTATCATGTGGTTGTTGAATCCTCTTCTGTGGTTCCCTTATTCGTGTTAGTGGGTTTCTATCTCCTGTCTCCTTTGGGCTGGCTACTGTCTGTTCATTTCAGTGACCCTTCATGGAGTAGAGGGAGGGACTCAACACCCCAAGTTCATTAGGCAAAGAAGGGAAGCAGGCGTTCGAAGAAAAACAAAGAAGGGTCCAGTGCAGAGCAACGAGAAAGAACAGGGTAGTTTGATGAACTTTCCAGGGGCCATTGTAAAGCCAGAAGGTGATGCAAGAAAGGTTGGGGAAGTCAGCCCTCAAAGGTGGATAAGCTGAGGGAATCTGAGTTGTCTCCGGGCAGCAGCAGGCAGCTTACAGACGTGTTTCAGGTAGGAGGCTGCCTGACCTAATTCGTTTTAAAAAGCTTCCCTGGTGACTAGTGAGAAGGCTGAACACTGAGCAGGGTTCAGAGAAGGAAGAGTATCAGTGAGGGAGCTGATGAGTCAGCACACGGCCAGGGATGGACTGAGAAAAGACAATAGAGAAGACGGAGGTATTTCCCCGGGCTCTTTTGAAATGGACTTGCCAATTAAATGGGAAAGGTCAGAAATGAGAATGGTGGGGCTGGTTTGCAGTGTTGGCTGGGTTATTGAGCCACAGTGTTGTTATCAGCCACCAGGTGCAAAATGACACAGCAAGGAGAGAGCTGGGACACCACACTCCTCATCCCTCCTCAGGGTCACAGCCACCAGTCCTACCACAGAAGACAGGCTGAAAGAGAAGCATGCGGAATTTAGTCAATGACATGAGGGCTTTGGAAAACAAAGAACCAGGGGAAACTTTCAGTTGTATGCATAGATTCCATGGAAAATGGACAGTCACAGGGATGCGATGGGAGGAAAGGGGTCCCAGTGGTCCCTCCAGATTCTTCTTGGCCTCCCTGCCTGGTACTCCCTTCTCTGAAGTGGGCAGTAGAGCACCTCTACAGAGAAGGGCTTAGGTCCTACAAGATGGCTCAGAGATTTCCATCTATGGAAGCTGTCTCGGGAAGGTGGGAGAAAGTTAGAACTTATCTCTAGGGTTTGTGACTGTATGGGGGGGGCAGGATTTCCAAGACCCATCTTGCAGAAGAGTAATGAAGAGCAATCATAGTTTCTATGTCCTGTTTATGGAAAAGGGGGAGCAAAAGAAGGGGACAGAAAAAAAAGGGGAGCAGAAAAAAGAAGGGGACAGAAGACAGGAAAAAAAAATCTTGCTTGAGAGCCTTTACCCTTCAGATTAAAGCAGCCAGTGTGCCAAGGCACCATCTTTTGGCAAATATTGTCCAAGCCTTGGCAGCATTGATGAGATGCCCTTTGGCGTCCTGAAGTAGCTGTGTGTGATGGGTGGTTGTACATACTGGTTCAGGGCTAAGAAAGAAAGCCTTCAAGCTGTCGGCAGAAGGAGTGTTTTAAGGATACAAAAAAGAATAGAAATCTTCATCAAGGATTGTCCCAGCTGGCAAAAAGGAAAAAAAAAAAAAAATTCTTCTAAAAAAAAAAAATGGAAGAAGAACAATCATTTTCGAATTCATTTCTCTCCCAACAAAGGAATTATCCAAAGTCTTGTTTCAAGACCAAACAAAAAAGAAAGAGTAGGCAGCTTTCTATATGAATGCACTGGGGAACTCATGAGGCCTTGGGAAACGCAGCTGCAGCTTTATCAGTCATTGCCTGTGCCTGTGCAAACACTGCCATATTCTGTGAAGCTTGTCCCCCTTCAGGAAGGGGAACTGTGCGTTGCCAGCAAGCAGCCACAAAATAGTGTACTGCAGTTATCCCTGGATAAGGTTACAGTCTTCAAGCTCAGTATCTGAAGCGTCCATTTCTGGTCCATCTTTTAAGAAGGGTTGCCTTTTGCTGGAGAACCCTGTGAGGGGCAAGGAAAGTCTCAGTGACCCGTTCTTGTCAATTGTTTTGTTGGAGTTAGGCCAACGCAGCCAGCAGCAGAGTTCTCACTGCAGTCCACTGCTCTGAGGAAATATTGTGGTCCCTCAGCGACAAGCAGAGCTGAAGGACCCAGCAGGCTGACAACGCACTAATCCTGCCCTTCAAGATTCACCACAGGGAAAAAACTTGTCTAAGGCCTTATGAATCACCAAGATGCCCTTCACCCACACTTTCCTGGCCTTTCTCTCCTGGACTCTTCCCCGGAAGCCTCCAACTCCCACCGGGTACACCTGTCAGGGCCAACTTGGCATTTGTAAAGGGAGGCAACAGCGTGCTATCCCATCCCACAAACCTGGGGACAGTGTCTTATCTCTCATCGGTCCTTTCCAATTTGCATTCTGAATGTGAGTGAAGAAAGGGCTGCCCTCTCCCTCCCCAAACCTGCTGACTGCTGAAGGACTTCCCACTAAGGAGGAAATCTGCTACTTTCTGCCAAGGGAACAAAGCCCCAAGGAAGTGTCAGAGATGTGGCCTTTGACCTACTCCACTTTGTCTCTGGGCTGTTTCCAGGGCAAAGGGGAAACTCCTCTTAGAAGAGACTCAGTCCTTGAGCAAGCCACCTCTAGGGAAATCCCACAGTGAGTGGTCAGTTTTTTGTGACCTTATTTTCTATTCTGTTCTGTGTATTAGGTCGGTGGAAAGTAAGTTCTCTATCTATCTATATATCTATCTATCTCTCCCTCCCTCCTTTCTCCTCTACCCCCCTTCCTCCCTCCCCAAACAAAATCCAGTTCAGGAAAAGTAAAGACGTATGACTGTTTTGCTTTGTGCTATCCTGTACACGTCTACATCAGGGACTAGAGTATCTGCATCCCTCTTAGGATCCCTCCTTCATCTCCTTCACAGCTGAGGTGTCCGACACTTTGAGTTGGCACATGCCTTCTTTGAGCTTTAACTCATGTGATGTAAGGTGGCAACCCTGGTGCTGAGGTAAAGTATTGAGGGACAGTGGAAAAGTGGAAGGTCCAAGAAACGGGTATAAATTGACATCAGTGGCCAGCCATGACAATAGTAATAAGTAAACATCGGCCATTACACTGGCCTCAAGAAGCAGGAAGAGAAAAGTAGAGGGAGAAACGGGTGGAATGGGCCTGTGGGGGGGGGGAGTGCATCACACCTTCTAGAGAGGAAACATGAGCTTTTCATTTTCAGTTATAGCATGGAATCATTCAAATGGAACATTCTTGAACATTCCTCGGACCTGGAGGCACTAAAGATCTTTCATCTTTCTTCCCAGATCTTTGGTTTGTTCACTTGTTAAATACCACATCAACTGCATCTTCCCAACAGCATCTTCCAGGCCTAATACAACCCATGGAGAACCCAGGTACCATGGTTGTAGAAGTGAAATTGACAAGCTGTGACACTGAAGGCCCCTCTCAAGGTCAGCAGGAGTACAATATTTCCATGGGGGACTGGTTTTAAAAACCGCAGTGTTCAAGTCCCTTGTGCAAAATGGTATAGTCATTGCATGTAACCTGTGTACATCTTTCCAGCATATAATGTATGTACAACTTCCCTAATAATATCTTCACCTCTGGACTTAAATACCTGACATATTCTAAGTGCTATGTAAGTAGTCACTGTACTGTTTTGTTTGGAGGACTGAGGCAAGAAAAAAGTTCTACATATTTAGTATAGGCACACATTTTCCACTGGACGTTTCTGATCCATGGTTGATTGAGTTGGTGAAAACAGACCTGAGAATTGGCAGCACTGACCCTCTGCCACCAGCCACCAGTAATATGGCTAAAATGACAGAGGAACCCCAGGCTGAGACAGCCACCACTTCAGTTCAGGACCTGGTGTCTTGAGACAGTCATGAGACATCACACCTACACCCAGCCTTTCTCCTTGGGTCAAGAAGAAGAGTCTGACAATGCCTCACTAAGAGGGAAGGGCTTTCCAGAAACCACTAGTGAGCTTGTACTTAACACTCCGGGTACAATCGTGTGACACAGACACGATTATATTCAGGAGACCAAAGGAGGAACTTTTTTTTAGCCTCCAATATGGAGGCAACAAGGAGAATCAGTAGACGGAACTGTTGATCTCTGCCTGGATTTTACCTCACATGGGAGGCTGAGGCCCAATCTGCTTCCCTTTCTGTTGCTATCCATGTGTCCTTATTTCAATTTATTGTCCCAAGACCCAAAGTGCATGTATCCCAAAGCTATCTGTACACATTACACCAACACTACCCTCTCTCTGTTTATTGAGTGTAGATTTAGGGTGAGCAACTATCTCAGAATATTGTTATTTCACACTCCTTTCACTATGCCTACCCTGCCAGGATGAGCTGGATCCCTCAAACTGAGAAGCCCAGATACTCTACCTCCCTTAAGTTGCTACCTGCCAGGTGTTTGGACACAAGTGATGATCAGTGTAACTAATTTTGTGCATCTATTGGCTTAGTAAATGATAAAGATTGACTGGAGAATTAGTTTGGAGATGGTTGTTTCAGGACTAGGTTGGGGACCCCATCACAGATCTGTCATTCTGCTTATCACCTTGCTTGGTCACTTACATCGGAACTATGTTACCAGTCGGTTTATGAGACACAATAACTTTGTTCTCACCTAAAAGAAAAACTTTTAGGTTAGTCCAATCCCCACCCCCACCCCCCAAGATCTTTTCCAGCCCTTCCAGAAGGCCTAAAGTTTCTTTGGATTACATCAAAGCCCAATCTAATTTGCTCTCAATAGGAAAGGTGCGCCTTTCCACAGGGATTTCCCCTAAACTGTTAGTGAGTTGTGACTTCCTTATACATACAGGCAGATAAAACTGCGGCCCTCTGAGCAGGTAGACAGAATTTGAACCAGATGGCTCAAGGCAAAGAAACTGGCTTAGCAGATCATTTCAAACACCTCTGTGCGTTGACTGAAATCCGTAAAGGGATGGCAAAACACGGCCCTTACTTTCTCAACAAACTGTGCACCGTACAGTTTGGATACTATCCATGAAGCTGAACAGAGGAAAGTAAGCTGTGGTTCTGCCTTCCTCCTCGTTAGATCCCTAAGCCTAGTTGCTAGTTCCCATGAATTGATGGAGAGACAGGCGAGTCCTAATCTCACAGCACCGAAGGGCCTTCTGGTAATCCCATCACTACATCTGAATGAATCAGGGGTGGCAAGGGTGTGTAATTTCCATGAGTTCCTATATGGAAAGCAAATCCCATTTTGCCCGATTTTCCAGTTTCCACAATAAATTATCCCAGCCTCTCATCCCTGCCGCTGTGAAGCCAGCTTCATTAAAACCTGGGCTGATGCAAACTGTGGCATTTTCCAGCACTGGGCCCTCCACCCCAACCCCAACCTCCAGTTTAATTAAAGCCAAATTTGGTTAAGGAGTAAACTGGTATTTACAAATCAGGAGAAAAATCTGGTTCCAGTAATGAAAAGGATTTTCTAAATCTTGTCCTCTGTGTTAGAACACTTGGGTTTTAATAGTTAATTAAAGACTTCTTAATCACCCTTTGAAAGAACTTGAAAAAGGAAAGATTAGCGACCAGCCTCAAAAACATCACTAACTGGGAGTTCTGAAATTCCCGTAGGAGGAATCAGTCTCCCTTTACCTAAAACACTTTGGGCATGTAGACCTTTTTTTCTTTTTTCTTTTTCTTTTCTGTCCTTTGAACAAAAGGGTAGCTCTGTCCATTCACAGCTGTTCCACAATGACAAGCCAGCTTGCAAGTCACTCACACGCCACTACCCTTACAGCTAAGGAGCACAGATGTCTGGTTCCTGTCACTTCCCAAGCTGTGACTGGAGACAAACTCCTTGGGCAGGCACAGACAGATGGACAGTTGGAGACAGACAGACAGATGGGGCACACACACACACACACACCCACCCTTTGTCCAGCCTGTATCTTTCCTACCTACTTTTTAAATTGAGCTTTTTAAAAGATTTATTTATTTTTGTATATGAGTGCTCTGTTTGCATATATACCATTACAAATGAGTGACCATATGGTCGCTAGGATTTGAACTCAAAACTTCTGGAAGAACAGACAGTGCTCTTAACCACCAAGCCATCTCTCCAGCCCCCTCTAATGTTTTCTCAAAAGGTAGGATAATCAGCCAATTGACCCTTCAGCAGCCCTGTGGAAGGTGCTGGAAGTGGACACCAGAGGTGACATTGGAGCTCTTGCTGCTCAAGACTAGAGCCTAATTAAGAGGGCAAACACATGTGTGTGGCTAGTGCTACCAAGATCCCCCACACAGAACATACACAAGACAGACAAGAACAAAGACAAGGACAGGGACAGGGACTGAGGAGAATGCACACTCACACACACACACACACACACACACACACACACACACACACACACATACACACACACAATGCTGTCCCCCCCTTCAGAGTGAGTCTGGCTGGTTTTGGCTGGAGAGGAGGAGCAGACATCTGGAGGACAGTAATTCCAGACAGAGAATAAGACCCACAGCAGGAAAATCGATGCCTGGCTTCAGAAATGAGTGTGAGGACTCAGCAGCCAGAGCTCAGGGCTTGGCAAGAGTGAGGCCTGGAGGAAGGGAAGAAAGCCTGGCCTGGCCAGCCAAGGCTACGGCTGCGCTGTGATCAGCTTACCCAGGTGACCAAGGCCAGGTGTCCTCACAGCAGTGGTCACGCCCCAAGGGATCCTCATGGGCATCTGTGCCAGAGAATAGCATGCTACGTCTGTCATTTCTTCATGATAAACAATTGCCAGATCCTCAACTTCCACATAGCCATTTTTCTAAAATTTCCTAACGGGTCAGCGAGATGTCTCAGTGAATAAAGGCACTTGCCGGGCAAGCGTGGTGACCTGCGTTGGATCCCCAGAACCCATGTAAACATGGGAGGAGAGAACAAATTCACACAAACTTGTCCTCTGACCTCTGTACAAGAGCCACAGCACACTCAGACCCTCCCTCAATCATGTCCACACACACAAGAATGATAAATAAAAATTTAAATATACCAGAAAACCTCACAAGAACAAAAATTGCACTTGAAGAAGACAGAGGAAGACACCCTGGGAAGAACTGGTCTCTCTCTCTCTCTCACTACACACACACACACACACACACACACACACACACATACACACACACACACACACTCACACACACACATACACACACACACACACACACACTGTCTCTCTCTCACACACACACCTCAATACTTCCTGCTTTTGCTCTCTGATATTGCTGATTAAATTTCTTCTTTGGCAAAATAAATAAATAAATAGAAAAAAGAAAGAGAGAAAAAGAAATAGACATTTGTGCTTTGTTAATTTTTTGCTATAATTTACCAGATGTTTCTACCTCCCCTAACCCTGAACAGACTCCTCCTCCTCCTAACCCTGGGCAGCTCCTCCTCCTCCTAATCCTGGGCAGCTCCTCCTCCTCCTAACCCTGGGCAGACTCCTCCTCCTAACCCTGGGCAGCTCCTCCTCCTAACCCTGGGCAGCTCCTCCTCCTCCTCCTAACCCTGGGCAGCTCCTCCTCCTAACCCTGGGCAGCTCCTCCTCCTAACCCTGGGCAGCTCCTCCTCCTCCTAATCCTGGACAGACTCCTCCTCCTAATCCTGGACAGACTCCTCCTCCTAATCCTGGACAGACTCCTCCTCCTAACCCTGGGCAGCTCCTCCTCCTAACCCTGGACAGCTCCTCCTCCTAACCCTGGGCAGCTCCTCCTCCTAACCCTGGGCAGCTCCTCCTCCTCCTAACCCTGGGCAGCTCCTCCTCCTAACCCTGGGCAGCTCCTCCTCCTAACCCTGGGCAGCTCCTCCTCCTAACCCTGGGCAGCTCCTCCTCCTAACCCTGGGCAGCTCCTCCTCCTAACCCTGGACAGACTCCTCCTCCTAACCCTGGGCAGCTCCTCCTCCTCCTCCTGAACCTGGGCAGCTCCTCCTCCTAACCCTGGGCAGCTCCTCCTCCTAACCCTGGACAGACTCCTCCTCCTAACCCTGGGCAGCTCCTCCTCCTCCTAACCCTGGGCAGCTCCTCCTCCTCCTCCTGAACCCTGGGCAGCTCCTCCTCCTCCTCCTCCTCCTCCTCCTCCTCCTCCTCCTCCTCCTCCTCCTCCTCCTCCTCGGCTCACCTTGACTTCCAATTACTCCAGGTATGGTTCACCTGCCTCTGTGAGGCCTGCAGGGCTACAGATAAAAGATGCCAGGATCCCCTGGTCCTTGTTCTCGTACCCTTGGTGACTTTGGGAATCCTCCATGCTGATGTCCACTAAAAATCTGACAAGTTATTTCTTAAAAGCCAGGGACCACACATGGAGGCTTGTGTTTTATTGTGGTTTATTTCTTCCTCTGGCTCTGCTACTGATGTGCTAAAATGCTGGAGATGAGGTATTGAACTTGTCTTGTGAGTATAAAGCAGAGATTTCAGATACTTGGCACACATTCCTGCCTTGGCCAACAGCTCCAAGGATGGAGGTCTGCAACCCTAATAAAGAATGTATTCTTGCTGATCTCCATTAGCAGTGTCTTTCCCCCCTGTGACAGGGTTTCTCTGCATCCTGGAACTTGATTTGCAGACCAGGCTGGCCTCAAACCCCAAGATCACCTGCTCTGCCCCTAAGTGCTGGGATTAAAAGTGTGGGCCTCCATGGCTGGACTCTTCTCAGTGCTTTAATCTTTTGTTTTTTAATTCAAAATAGATTTTTTTTTCTCACATAATTTATCCTGATTACAGTTGCCCCTCCCCCTACAACCCCTGGTTTTCCTCCCATCCAGATCTACCCCCTTTCTGCCCCTCATTAGAGAACAATTGAACTTCTAGGGGATAATATTGAAACAGAACTCTAATACATCTGAATTGGACAAAACAGACAGAAAGGTGCCCCAGA